>CM069448.1:70828808-71037455 GCA_035610835.1 Ophiura sarsii
AAAGTGGCATGACCTCATATATACTTGAAAGTCTAAATATGAAAATAAGAACTAAAACCATAACCCAGTATCATGTATAAGCTTAATAACTCCTTTAATTGTTCTGCATGAAGTTTGATCGGTTACTTATAAGTGAACTTGAATGGAGAAATCATACATTATTTGCTATAGTTTTGCTTAGAGTACGTCCGCAAAACGGATAAAAGTGACTTTCAGCAATAAAATTACTCTAAAATAAAATGAAGGTTATGTCCATAAATGAATTTCAATATGTAACATAACAACTTATCACAGAAAACGAAAACGTTTGATCGATGCGTTTAAAAGTGTTCTAAATTAGAAGATAGAATTTTGTCGCATTTTCTAGTTCATCTTTGGTGCAAGACAGCACATAATTAACCTAGGACAAAATCCTCTATTGACGGATTAAAGGATTAATACAGTTTTATACCGTAATGAGTCTTTACACTCGTCTCTAAATTAATGTCTTACACCAAGGATATACCCATTTGGGGTCAACATTGTGTACACGAATCGGGCGCTGAACCCAATATCCTATACACTGTCGTTAAATATTCAGTGTGAAACCAACTAAAATGGTTCACAATTTGAAAAGACCATTGAATCAAGGAATTTGTGTTGTTTGTATAAAGCTATATTAATCTAGTTATCCTCCGAAAAAATGGAAATAATCGACTGATAAATAAGCAAACTGTGACACGTTTTGTTTTTCGCCATTTAAATGGGATTTACACAGTTAAGATATGAATATTATTATTACTGCAGCGTGATGATATGGAGTGAGAGTCTACAAGCAAGATATTGTTGTGCCTAGTGGCTGCTGCTGGATGTTTGAATGACTGGGGATAAATGGGAGTAAAGGGGCGATACCCCGTGCGGTAGTAAAGGGGGCAGAGCCCCAGAAACAAATGTTGATTTTGAATCATTAGACTGGCCATTTTGAAGCCATTTTCATACCCAATCTATATTCATTATTGGCAAATACAAAGCACACAACATAATTCATCTTCAAGCTGTAATGAAGTTTAACAAAGATAAGTTAAAACTATTATACATACATATACATACTGTTATACTTTACACAGCGCCCTACCTCGAGCATTAACGGTACAGTGCCCCTGAAACCTAGGAACATGAGTTTTTGTGTACACTGACCGGGATGATCCCCTACTCTTTACGAAGAAGTCTGTGACCTTTAACGTGCTCGGATTTTGCTCTTCTGATGCACGATACCACCATTTCTACGTGACTTCTGAACCACGAGGCAATTGAGACTAAGTACCTTGCCTAAGGATACAAACATGTTGGCCGTAGCGGGGCTC
The DNA here is from genome assembly GCA_035610835.1 of Ophiura sarsii. Classification (NCBI taxonomy): domain Eukaryota; kingdom Metazoa; phylum Echinodermata; class Ophiuroidea; order Amphilepidida; family Ophiuridae; genus Ophiura; species Ophiura sarsii. The sequence continues at coordinate 70,830,152 of CM069448.1, forward strand.
GAACTCACAACCTTTGTATCGAAAAATATGAAAGTATAAAAGTATGGTGTTGTATTATTTTGAAAATATAAAGGAATTTAAAATATTGTGTTTCACTTATAGGCCTACTCGAGTTTGATTTGTACAGAAAAAATGCGGGTTTTTTTCTTTCATTAAATGAGGGGGGGGGGGGTACACTTGCTTTAAAAAAGTATTTATTTATCTATCAAAGTTTATTATGAATTCAGAAGATAAGCCTTTCAATCGATTCAAAGCCAGTCAATATGATGTGGACTTAAAATATGTGGACTTAAATATTTAAAATAGACTCACTACTCTATATACGGTTCTACAAATATTCTGTGCCCTTTAACACTTTCCATGCGGCAGGCAGCTGCAGACGACATTCCAAAATTGCACAAAATGTTTCAAAAATGTCAAAATTGTTGAAATACCTTACCATATTTGAAATCACAATGACAAATGCATTGAAATAAGTACCAACATGCCTAGTATTGGTCCAGTAATCCTTGAGATAGACCCTGAAATTTGGAAAATGTTTCTGAAAATTCTGTTTTGTATATGGTAAAACTTATAGCCGCGTGGAAATTGTTAAGCTCCTTTTCAGATTTACACATTTAAACTGTGCATACTTCAATAAAGTAATGTTATTTGAATTAAGCATAGACTTCACAACACAACATTCAACTATTCAAATCTCTCAAACAAATCATGTCAAACTTAGAGCACCTTTTCATAGTCTGGATTGACTGCACTCAATCATTTTATCACAATACGGTACAGATTTGGTTGAAGTATGCGCGTGATTGTCCATCCAGTATTTACCACGGCTGTTTGATCCCACATGATGTGTCTGTTTTATTCTGAGAACACCGTAACTTGCTGGCCCGGTTCTAGTTTTAACTTATTCAAGTACCTGAATATACTGGCCATCTTTTGTAGAAATTTCAGAACATTTGTTGGTGCCATTTCTGAGAAATAGAGCTTTGAATATTATTATTTACTATGATAGCGCCCTCATCGGCCACATTTCCCATAGAGTTACATGTAAAATGTGTGTAAAGTAGAAAATGCCGATAATTTAAAAATGGCTCGTACAATTTTCGTGAAATTTTCACCGTATACTCGTATTCATTAGCGCTACCTAAATCAGGTCAAACCATAACTGGGCCACTATGTAATCTTTTTTTATTCCATAATTTTAATTATAAATCGGACAGTCAAACAGCCGTGTTACGGTTATGTCTGTTTATAGCTCACAACCCCTCCATCCCACCTAACGTCCCAAGTTGTGAGGATAGTATGGGACAGATGGTACGTTTGGGACGTTAGGGATGGGTGGGATAGGTGGGATGGAGGGGTTGTGAGGATAGTATGGGATAGATGGTACGATTGGGACGTTAGGGAGGGGTGGGATAGGTTGGATGGAGGGGATGTGAGGATAGTATCGGATAAATGGTACGTTTGGGACGTTAGGGAGGGGTGGGATAGGTTGGATGGAGGGGTTGTGAGGATAGATGGTACGATTGGGACGTAAGGGATGGGTGGGATGGAGGGGTTGTGAGGACAGTATGGGACAGATGGTACGATTGGGACGTTAGGGAGGGTTGGGATGGAGGGGTTGTGAGGATAGTATGGGATAGATGGTACGATTGCGACGTTAGGGATGGGTGGGATAGGTGGGATGGAGGAGTTGTGAGGATATTATGGGATAGATGGTACGATTGGGACGTTAAGGATGCGTGGGATAGGTGGGATGGAGGGGTTGTGAGGATAGTATGGGACATGGTGGGATGTTTGGGAGGGATGCACGGAATATAGGTTGTTATAGGAATGGGGTGAGTAATATTGATATCCATAATGATTCATATGAATATTTTAATACAGATAATGAATATATAATGATTATTCATAACAAAATGGCGCATATGCAATGTGACTTCTTATATACAGACATAACCGTATTTACGGACTTATCGAGGGTAGATTTATAGTGCAAGACGATGAGTCATGCATTTGTTCCATATATGGTGAATGGGTAATGTCTCGCAAGCCCTACTTGTGAACTTTTTCTCCTATATGTTTGTATGGGCAAAGATGTAATACATTCCCATGTTGATGTACACTAGGTCAAAGCCACAGATACCAGAGGAAATAGGCTAGCCCTATTAGCAACGCACAAATACTGGATATGAGTTACTTGTGGTCTAACACAAACATCCCATCGTATACGGTATGTTGGTTGATATATCCCATTTTATAAAATGTTACCATTTTGGGCGGCCATTTTGGCGTCCATCTTGGATTTAGGGTATGGTAATAACCAAAACTACTGAATATGAGTTTCTAGTGGTCTAATACATACATCCCACAGTTAAAACTGTATACTTTCATCATACATTTTGTGTGATATATGTCATTTTATGAAATGTTATCATTTTTAGCCATTTCTCATTTTTTTCATTTATCATTTTTAGACATTTTTAGCCATTTAGTTTGGAGGAGTCCTGGGGTCGCCCAGTACCCTTCCCCTCCCCCACCACCCAACCCACCCCGTATAAACCCAACTATATGTTTCACTTAATTAATTAATTAATTAAGGCTTTAAAACATATCAAACCTCACTATCAACATTTATGAGCCGTGGTAAAACTTAGACAATTATTCTTTGAGCGTGATTGCTTGTCAGATAGTTGTAAAGAAAGATATAATACACAACGCTATTGCAATTCACACGCTGCATGTCACAACAAATCTCGTTTATTTTGTATACCACCAGATGAGAAGCCCTTATACTCGCATATAATTAACATAATGTATCGTTACAAACTATTATTAGATTTAATGTATATATATATTATTAATTATCTAACATAAATCGAGTGTCAGTTACCCATAACAGCGAATATCCCAGCAAACACATAACATTTTCACAACATTTTTCAAAGGTCATATAAATTTAAAATGTTTTTAAAATGTTGCTGAAATGTCTGCATACAATGATTTTCTAAAGACTTTGCCTATTAATTGATAACTTTTCATCAAACATATAGAGAATGTTTGACGCACATTTCTAAATAATATCGTAAATAATTATTTTATAAACATTTTTTTAACATTAACTGTTATCTACTGCAAACGTTTCAAAGATATTACTTACACCATTTCTGATGATATTGTTTTCCTAATGTTTTTGAAACATTGTGGAAATGTTATAAAAATCTGATATTGAAATTGTTTTTAAAACATCGTAAGCAAACATTGACACGATATTGTCATGTCACATTGTGCAAATGTTCAAATAATATTTTCTGATGATATTGTTTTTATAATGTTTGTCAGACATTTTGCCAATGTTATCAATTCCACGCATGCGCACTGACCTTGATTATATTGGTTTTGTAACACTATGGATTTCATATTTATAAATGTTGATAAATGATTCTTTCCACATCATGTATTATTTCATAATTTAATGGCAAGTACCCAGCAAGCAAACACAAAAAAAAATGTTGTTGGGTCCCCTGGTCGGGTCATATAAAAATGGCTTGTCCACAGGATCTTCCTGGGGGCGGGGGGCAGCAAAAAGGAAAATGTTTTATAAATGTTGTTTAAACTTTGGCCAAAACATCATGACAATTTTATTTGAAAATGTTTATATGACGTCAAAATGTATGGTTAGGATTTAGTCGGGAAAACATTTTCCAAAAACATTTTTGCCAATGTTTTAAAAACATTTATTCAACATTTTGGTGAACATACTGAAAAAATTTGGAAAAACATTTTTAAAACATTGTTAAAAATGTTTTCTAAAATGTTTTCCCGACCAAATCCTAACCATACATTTTAACGTCATATAAACATTTTCAAATAACATTCTCATGATGTTTTGGCCAATGTTTAAACAACATTTATAAAACATTTTTGTGTTTGCTGGGATGTTCTATTCAGGCAAAAGGCCTAACTAGAGCGCAACAACATAGAATCTGAAGATGCGCCTGTGCAATAAATGCATGGAATTGTGCAAACGGAATAATTGATGCCGAAACCTTGAGTACAGACTTTATGCGACCTTGAATGGTGATATTTCTTGTAAGAGTCTTTTTATAAGATTTCTTACTTATACGAGTCAATAGTCCGTGAGATAATTGTTTATTATCTCAGAAATTAGGCACAAGCTTACGTGCACCCGAATAGATAGATAGATGTTTTATATAATTTCCGACTTCTGTATTCGTTGTAATAAAATAGCGTTGTGATTACTTAGGGCCAAGCCAACGACACACGAAAACATAGCGCACCCATAATGCAATAGAGAACAAAGACAATCTCGCGACTCTGATGAGCTGATGCCTGGCTAGCGATCAACATGCGACTTTAAGACGCAAGTATTTGACAACAAAAGGGGGGTTTACAACTTCCTGAAGCAAAGTGGGTTTTAATCATACGAGATGATTAAAACGTCATTAATAAAAAATATGAATCCCTATCTTAAATTAAAGACGAAAATAAAATACCTAATTTTGCGATCTATTTAATTTCGCGAATATATTGCAGGCTCAAATTATCGAAACTAATATTTTGCAATTCATGTAAAATTATGAAAAGTGGTTTGACTTGATTAAATTTAGTAACCACATTAATGAACATGCAGAAGTAGTTTTTTAATTCACAAATATAACCATAGCAAAACAAATCTGATTCGGCAATCCATTATGTTCCCACCCCTTAACACTTTTGGACCGGTGATTTTGACATTTCGCCGGTAATAAATCATCTAAGATGTTGTCAGCCGCTGACTATGTGGTCCATTTTCAGGGTTATGAAGGTTAGTTTATGCCCTTGGAGCTCTTGAAATATGTTGATGATTTAACTATTGTAGAAAATGTGTTTGGAAAACAAATTTCCACCATCCAACATGATTTGGATAAATTTGAACAATGGGCTACAGAGAATCATATGAATTTAAACCCGACCAAATGCATGTTTATGGATGTCACCTTTGCGATGGATCCACCGATACTTACCCCCCTCCGTTTGTATGATCAAAACCTTCATTGCACTGACACGGTGAAGATTCTGGGCATACAAATTGCTAAAGATCTGAAATGGAACACCCACATTGGTGACATTACGAAACGTGCAAGTGGACGGCTATTTATGCTTAACATCCTAAAACGGCATGGGCTAAGTGTTAAAGACCTGGTAACAATCTATGTTGGTTTTGTTCGCCCCCTTCTTGAGTATGCTCTACCAGTATGGCATCCTGGTCTGACAGAAAATCTCCACTATGATTTGGAGCGTATTCAGAAGAGGGCGTGTAGAATCATCTTAGGTTTTAACTACATAGGCTATCAGGATGCCTTAATAACATGTGCTATTCCGGAACTCAGGAACCGTAGAGACCAACTTTGTTTGAACTTTGCTAAATCCCTTTTAAAATCTAATGAATTCCGTGGTTGGTTACCAAAATCTAGAGATGAACAAGTGCATAATATGACTCTCCGTAGTGCTCACAAAATAACTGTTCCTAAAACACGTACCCTGCGTTACGCTCGTAGCTCAATTCCATACATGGTCAAACTCTTAAATCATACATTATAGTTCTGTTCCCAATAGGGGGTGGGTTGTTGTGTTATGCATGCTTAGTTATTTTTATGAATATATTGTTTCTATTGTTCTATATATTACATATTGTAAATATTGTTGTAATTCAGCATTTTGCTGCGATAATGATATGTTTATTAAACCTTGAATTGAAATTGAATTATGTCCTTTGCAGCCTTTTAATTGGATCACATAGTGGGAAACAGACACATCCTTTGATGATTTATTACCGGCGAAATGTCAAAATCACCGGTTCAAAAGTGTTTTAAAAGGGACTGGGAACATAATGATAATGTTATCAGAACCATTACGCGCAGGTTAACGTTTTTGGCAATTTGCCCGAAATAATTAAGATATTTTCTGCTTAAAAACAATAACATTTGTTGGGATTGACCTGCATGTTCTTTCTCGCTACGGGCCAATGATATCTAGCTTAGGTACCACAGTTTGCCTAGATTCTAAGATCAGGGGTTTTAGCTCTAAATTGGTAGAAACAGTGCAATCGTGTAAAATAAAGAAAAAGGCTAGAGATTTTGGGTCTAATCTGGTGGAAGTAACCTACAAATGCCAAATTATGAAAAATGTAGATACATTTAAAACACTTAGGGATCACGTCAAAACTCGACCGCCAGGCAACCGCGCGGTTACGGCCGGTTCCGCCCGGTTCTCACAAAACGTGTCGTCTGTTATAATATACACAAATAATGAGGTCAAATAGTTACACTCTGGTGAACACGACCGGTTGATAGTGCCTCGTCACACGCGTGAGCAATAATATCTTGAAGTAATGGGCTCTTTTAAGTCTCAGTTGACAACCAGCACAATACAGCTATTGACTTTCGCTTAGGTTGGCTTTTTTAATCTGTTTATAGCTCAATTAACTTTTAAAATCAATACCGAAAGTCTATGAATGGTTTTGTTTATAGAACGATTATAGAGAGAGCTATTATGACCGCAAAGTAACAGATTGATAGTGTAAATTGGTCCGGTTACAGCATTAAGTCAACCGGCGGCTGTTCAGTGTTGCATGCGCGAATATTCATATACCAGTAAAACATTTGACCTGAAAGAACCGGGCGGAACCGCCCGTAACCGGCGGTCAACGGGCGGTCGAGTTTTGACGTCTTCCCTTAGATTCAAACACTACCGGGTATTGCCAGAATGCAAAATATTATTTGGTGGTGTGCACTCATAACGTGTTTTAGTATGCATCTTGTTAATAGAGATAAAGGCTGGGCATGGATAGTGTTAATGGGAGTTTTTCTCGCGTACTTTCTCGAGACAGGGGTTGTCAAAGCTCTAGGCGTGTTACTACCAACCCTTCGTCAGCAGTTAGTTACGGATACGTGGACCATTGGCCTTAGTATTTCACTGATGCCTGGTTTTGGTGCACTTACATGTAAGATAAGTAGATCATTTATTTTTGCAACCATATTGTATCATGCTTAATGTGATTTTATTTTGTCATAACTAGATGACATTCGAACATTTTTTCTATCATATAATACGACGGGCAGAGTATACGATGGGTAGAGAAAAAGGGTCGCAGTGACACAGCGGCCCGGTCGCGAATTTATTAACCGTACACACTCACTGTATAAATGTATTGCTATACAATGTACATGTGCTATGCGCTTTACTCCGTCAAGGATCAAATGTTGTTTACGGTAACGAACATCGCGGCCCGGTTCTCTGTCCCTAGGAATAATAGCTCTAACCGAACTGTACTGCTGTCTCTACTTTGATATCTAGGTTACCCGAACAATTATTCCCTAGCGGACTAAATAATAGTGCCTTTCACAGCAGTGACGGTAATCATTGTACTCCAATAATATATAGGACAGCAGATTACAGACAAAATATGCTCCGTTAAGGTAACACCGCAATTCGGATACACATTAGAATTGTTTCGATAAATTGAAAGACAGATGTTTGGGCCCTCAGGTCCTGAAAGTTGCAAGGATTTGGGGTTATAGTTTTAAATGTACCGCCTAATTTGCATATTTATTTTGTACAAAATGAATTTTGCATTTGTACACCATAGATTCAAACTAAAACGACATATCGACTTCTGGTAAAATGCAAGCTTTGGCCAACATACCATGCTATCAAATGTTGGGATAAAACGTTGAAATCATCATGTTTTTTTTGCATAAATTAACCCAGTCTTGTTGTTTTATTTTATTTGCACAATCTTCCGTTCCATGTAATTACATCATATTAAATAAATCGGAATCATTTTTTGATTACTATTAATAATCAGTATAATTGGCGTTTGTGGTGAATATTTAAGGCCTGGAAACCCTATAGAACTAAATTTAGGCCACAAAAACTAACTCCTCCTTTGTTCACATTTTGACAATCGCCGTAGAGTGCATGAATGCCGGTTGGCCCTACATGTACTGAATACCTACTATACCAAAGAGCGCTGCTATAGATGAGTTGACCGTTGTTTACATCAGTAGTGTTTACAAATTGATAAGCGCCTGGTCTAAACACATGTTAGAGGTACTATAGTCCATGACTAATGCATACACTGCCGCCCATAAGTATTTCTCCCCCTGGAAGCTTGCAAGTTATCACTGTGTTGTCGACAAAGTATTCAACCATCAAACCCAATTACATGAATTTATTGGTATAAAATGTACAATGAACACAATGAAATGGTAATTGGGTCTGATGGTTTATTACTTTGTCGACAACACAGTGATAACTTGCAAGCTTCCAGGGGGAGAAATACTTATGGGCGGCAGTGTACATACTATTCGAAAGCAAAACACACATCACTGAGCACCAATTTTAAAAGCACATGCCCTTATGGTGCGTACGCATACTGCTGGGCAACCAGATATAGTACCTGGTCTCTCATTATGCTTAAGGATGCAGACCATGACTACTGCACTATTATACCGTAAGCATGGTAAGTAATGATCAATCAAGTGTGAATTAAAGCACATTCCCTGTAGGTGCGCACGCATGCTGCCGGGCACTACGTCACCGGTCACACCATCTATAGTATTGGGTTTGATAGTAAAGGTGAAATTTTGACACTCAAGATGAATGAATGACATACAACGATCAGATATGACAGATATGATAATTATGATCATTTCAGTGGCGGATCCAGGATTAAAATTTACCGGGGGCGGAGCCGACTTAATTAAGTGACCAATCAGAGCGTTCCATTATCTCACCGTTCATCGCAGTTTATATGTTTGCCATTCATCATATATTATACCATCTTGAAATGATAATAAATGGGTTTAAATTATGTTATTTTGTTGACCTGTATACGTTGTGCTCATGTAATTTATGTAATCTGTTCTTTGTGTGTTCCTACATAGTCGTCATTCATAAAACTATTCCCCATAATAACTCATCCTATGAATTGTACATGTGTCCTCCTGCCCGATGATAATAATAATATTAACGTGCCATGACAGGATCTCAGCACAGGTGTTTACAGCCATTGTGTTTTGTTTTGATGAGGTGTCCAAAGGGATTACGCATGACGCGTGATATGTATTTTAGATATTATTACCAATTGACATTTTTAAGCTCCCGAACAGGTGCTGGGATACTACAAGTTTTGCATATACTGGGATACTGCTAACCAAGTTATCCATGTACAGTATTGATAATGGTACTAACATTGACTCAGCTTGGAATAATTTGCACAATTATTTCAATGAAACATGTCTGAATGTGTCCCCCAAAAGATAGTCCGTTGTAAGACCAAGGATCCTCCATGGCTTAACTCTGAGCTCCGGTATAAAATTAAGAAAAAACATGCCTTTTATTAAAAAGTGGAAGAAAACTTTAAAAGCAGATATTTATCTTAAGTACAAAGCTGCCAGAAAGGCTCTCTCCAATCGTTTGAAATTTGCTAAGCAATCTTTTTTTGCTGACCTCTTGAACAACGAGTCTCCAACTAAATACTTCTGGGGCTTTGTTAAGTCCCGGTCTGGTCAGTCCTCCATTCCTGATGTCATCAAGTACAAGGATACCTGTGCTTCCACACCTCTTAAATATTGCTAATTCCTTCAGCCGGTTCTTTTCGGAGTGTTTTAACAGTGATGTTGTCTCAAACCCTTCCATTCCTCACTATAACACTGTTTCTTCTCTCCCATTTAAGGTGTAGTTCTGGTGAAATCCTGAAGCTCATTCGCAAGCTGAATAACAACTCGGCTGCCGGTGTTGATGGCATAACTGCCCTGAGGCTCAAGAACACTGCTGTTTCTGTTTCACCTATTTTGTGCAGGATATTTAATCTCTCTATATAACCACAGGTGCTATACCCAAAGCATGGAAACTTTCTCGTGTAATTCCAATTTACAAGTCCGGTGATCGACACTCTGTCTCCAATTATCGTCCCATATCTATGCAACCTATTGTCTGCAAGTTTCTGGAAAGGATTATTCACAAACACACCCTTGCCCACCTGAATCTCAACAATGTTCTGACTAAGCATCAATTTGGATTTCTTCCTAAATTTCCACATCTGATGCTCTCCTCACTGCTCTGCATGACTAGTATGGTCATCTTGAGAAACGTAAAAGCGTGGCTGTTGCGTTATTCGATCTTAGTAAGGCTTTCGACAAAGTCCCCCATAGCCCTCTTTTGCTTAAACTCCACTCTGCTGACATCACCGGTCCTCTTCTCAGTTGGTTTAGGTCCTACCTATCTGACAGAACCCAGTCAGTGTTCGTCTATGGTGTCTCCTCTGATCCTGTTCTTGTTCTTTCTGGTGTTCCTCAGGGTTCTGTCCTTGGGCCACTTCTATTTCTTACCTATATTAATTACCTTTGCCTTTCTAAGCTCTCCCGCGACAGTCCTTTGGTTCTCTTCGCAGATGACATCACTCTCTACAAACCTCTCACCCATGATATCGACATTGATAGCTTTCAATCTGACATTGACACCATCCATCAATGGTTCACCACCTCACCGCCAATGCCAGCATGACGAAGTTGATGGTGGTTTCTACCAAAAATAATCCCTTTCCCAACCTGCAACTCAACATCAATATTCAGGTGATTGAGAGGGTTATCCTCTGTCAAATTTCTTGGCATTATTATTTCCAGCAATCTATCCTGGAATGGGCATGTAGACTACATCTGCAAGAAAGCGAGGAAAACCATTGGCTACATCCATAGGGCTCTCAACAGCTCCTACTACCCGCCGGATTCTTTACTTGGCCTTGGTTCGTCCAATTCTTGAGTACGGCAGCATCACTTGGCATCCTTTGAACATTACCTTGACCAACAGGCTTGAGTCAACGCAGCGGTTTGCTTCTAGGGTTATCCTCCAATCCTGGAACCTTTCCCACAAAGATCTCCTTCTGGACTCTAAACTCCCTCCCCTGTTGAGGCGTCGTGATATTGCAGTTCTTTGCCATCTTTTCAAGATCTTGAACCATCTTTGTTCGTCTCCTAATCCGTACAAGCCCCATCCCAGACCCAATCTTCGCAATCTCAACAGCTGTGCTCTTTATCCCCCTTTCTGCAGACTTTCTCTCTCCAAAATGTCTTTTTATCCTTTTGCTCCCACTTTGTGGAACTATCTCCCTGATGTTGTTGTCAAGAGTGCTACCTTAACATCCTTCAAGATTGCTGTTTGCCACCATCTCCTGTAGCCAGTTCCCTTTGTTTCACTCGACATCTGGTCCCTTTTTTGTTTTTCCCTATCATTTGTCTTGTTCCCCTTTTGGTTTTTTTGTATGTCCCTTTTTATTTATTTTAGATGTTCGGGCATCCCTTTAATTTAGTCACTATTGGATTTGTCCTGGCTCTTCAGCCTATTGTTATAAATAAATGAATAAAAGACTGCTTGCCGATTTGTCGCCGAGTTGTTGGCTTCAAGTCGGTGACTAATCTTCTGTAGTCGCCGATTTAACATGTCAAGTTGGCTTGCATCATCTCTCTCGCTTGGAGCAGACTCATTACCGACCACTTTCTAACTACACGTACACACAACTCATCGGCTACAGTTTCCAAACCGCTCATGTGTCCATGCCGACTTTCCCGATTAAAAAAAACCGCCAGAATATTTTTAGGCTGCGAGAAAAAATCGTGGCGGGTTTATCAAATTTACCAAGTGTTCCCGACCACACAAGACTGCAAAAGACTGCACAGGACAGTCCTAGACCTTGCCGAAACTACACATGAAAAAAGAAATCTGCTCACGATTTCCGACTAATGGCCAATCGTGACCACTGAGTCCTTTACATGCTTAAAAGTAAGCGGGTCAAACAGGTCAAATGTTCGGCTCTGCAGCAAAGCTATAGTATTTGATGTGCATTTATCTCAGTTGCTTTACGTTGTTCAAAATGTTATTTTAGGCCAAGAAAAACACCTGTTCTACGGGCAAACGGACCTTTTAGGGAGGGTCGGTCGTTCTTTTTCGGATTGTTGGTGAATTTTCAACAATATTCGAATTTTTAAATAATTTCAAAACAATTGAAAACATTTCAAACAATTTCAAAAAATTCAAAACATTGAAAATTCGGAAGAATGGATTGATCAAACCCGTAGAACAGTGGTTTTTTTCGTGGCCTTATTTTGACTTTTCTGTATCAAAACTGTAGGTCCTATTGGAGGAGCGATGAGTAAGCGTCTGTCACCCCGATTCACCGTTATAATTTTCAGCTTATTTGCAGCCGTAGGCCTTATAACTGCATCTCTAGTTTCATCATGGTATATGTTGATGTTGTCTACTGGATTGATAGGTAAATTACAGAAAGTTCAGTTCAAATCACCACAAATAATGATATACAAAAAGTGTCCTTGACCTCATAGAATATAGAAATAGTATACATTAATCGTTCGGCTTGAGGGCATGCTATTTAGTGACGCTCTGTCATATATTGTTACACGGCGACGAATCAAGTCATGGGAGTGCGTATTCCGCTCTGATTACGAATTCGTTCGATATCTCAATAGAGGGCGGGCTTTGGAACGGGATTGCGTTTTCACGTGAATGGTCTCCCGTCACAGTAATTGAAAAAAACTCCTATGGAGAGTGTACTTTAGGTCCCAAATTCTGGTATTTACTACATGTAGTGTCGTCCGATATTAGAACACCCAGTTACCCCATATTCCTCTTATATGCCTATTATCAATATAAATAAATTGCTATGTATGGCTAAAATACACGCAATCGGTGGTAATAAAACAACCCTCGCCGTCCATCTGTATCTTCAAACGCCGGTTAAAAACTCATTTGTTTCCAAAGTTCTGATTTTTTGTCTTTGCATGACTTGTGTATATATTGTTATTTGTATTTTAATTGTATATAATGCTGTTTCATATTGTTAAGCGCTGTGTTCTTTGTAGAGCGCTATATAAATGCTTATTATTATTATTATTATTATTATTATTTATTATTAAATAGGTTTCTTAATCGGAGCGGAAGTGGTTGTGATAGCCGAACTGGCTAACTATTTCGATGAATATTACGTTGTTGCCATCTCAGTTTCAAGGATTGGTCTCTCCTTGGGTATTATGATTATGCCACCTCTGACACAGACTTTGCTTGATGTCTACGGATGGCGCGGAACTATGATGATGCTAGGCGCATTGACGTTGCATCTCATACTTTGCGGAGTAATACTTAGACCTGTAAGACAGACATCGATAATACAAGTTATGTTCAACGAAGATGAAAGCAATCGGGATACAGAAAAAGACCAACCAAGTAAAACTAGTTTAGCAAATATCATGTACTATTTCGACGGTGTTTTATTCAAAGATATCAATTTCGTATCACTGTTGTTATACAACGTAGGCAGTGGCTACTGTTTTGTCGGTTGGATGGTTTATCTGGTTCCTCATGCCGTGGAGGTAGGCTTCTCGCCATCTTCAGCATCTTATCTCGCAACCTTTGGAGGAATAGGCAGTCTTCTTTCAAACTTACTCTACCCATTTTTCAAAATGAAATTTGGCGATAAACGCATCCTTTACAGCACGTCCGTCCTCTGTTTTGTAGCGTTGACGATTGACCCGGTATTTTCGGTTTCCCGCTCTTATGTCGGATTTGTAATGTCTTCTGTTGCTTTTGGGTTTGGACGAGAAATGGGCATCACCAGTGTGTTTACATTGTTTAAAGAGACTATAGAAAAAGACAAAATGACGAGTGCTGTGATATGGTTGAACGTCTCTTATAGCATTGGATCCATCTTTAGTGGGTTTTTATCAGGTAGGTATTAGTAGGGTAAACTGGGGTAAGTGGGACACGTGCTATACTGTTCTTTTTTTTTTTCTTTTTTTTTTAAAGTTTATATCTCAATAGGAGTTTATTTTTAAGCCGCTCAAGATGCTTGAGACCAACACTATAACTTTGGTGTGATAAGCATGTTCATAAAGACACATTAAAGTAAACACCATGACAAAATTAGGCCGAGATCAGGTCACTTACCTAAAATTTCGAACCTTAGACGTAATTTTGTGATTCCCCGAAAAGACCATCCTTTTTACGATCAATTTGTGATATCCCCCATTATGTCCAATATCCTGACATTAGCGGGGCACTCTATGGCAGCTCAAATAATCAAAAATGACCTTAATTGATTCTTCTTTTCCGGACCAATCCCCCCCCCCCCCGCCCCCCCCCCCCCGTCTCCCCCCCCCCCCCCCGCCCCCCCCCCCCCCGTCTCCCCCCCCCGTCTCCCCCCCGTCTCCCCCCCCCGTCTCCCCCCCCCCCCGCCCATCAAGATATTCATGAACACTCCCTTAATGCATAACGTTATTTTTATTTTTTTGTGCAGGCTGGATATTTGACAACAGTGGTAGTTATACCGGGTCCTTCCTGATCCTTGGTGTTGTGTCATTGTTAGAGTTGATTCCGCAGTCTATTTTAGACATTCAAAAACATTATAAAGATACTAAGTATAGAAGAGCGCCCACCAAGGATTGCATGAAAAGTGACAAGAACATAGCACATTAAAACCGCCATTTGGGGATAAAGGTATGCGTGATTTGTATCGACTAAATCTAAACAAAAGGTTTGTACTACATGTATAGTGCTCCGACGTAATCATGACGTAATCATGGATGTTGTTTCAAACCCAAACCACTGTTTGTTTTGGAGAAAAACACCTGTTGGTATAGAGGGGTTGACAGGTGTCGTCACACCGGGCAGTTGAACGCGGAATGCGCGCGCATCCTATCTTGTTTAGGACCCGTGGTTTTCAAACCCGCGCCTAAGCCTAATTATAAAGGACAATGGTGCATAGTGGACAGTGTTATTTTATTTTTTATTTTTTATTCAACTGGCTATCAACACAAAAATATTATCAAAACAATAAAGGAGGTCTGCTGAGCAGCCAGGGAGCACAGAAAGGCTTGTGAAAGCACAAAAGAGAACTATCACCACAAGGTGCAGTGCTCCCAACTCAGCAGAGCTCGACAAAATAATACAAGAAAACAATACATACACAGGTAAAAATATAAATTGACAAAAATAAAAATTACAAGAAAGGCAACACACTATATACATCATTTTCCTTATAGTGACGCTTATGATAGGTTCTAAAAATTGGTTTGCTACATGTGGTGAGAGAGTCTCTAAACGATGATGGAATAGTGGACCATAAAATTTGTAGGAGTCGGTCTTAGGTGTAATAGATTGTTTGAATGCTAACTCGTTGTGTCTAGGAATAATACTCCACCTGCAAAAAAGAAATACACTGGCATAAGTTAAACACGAACAAGCAAATCACACCTGTTCGCGTAATACGAAAAAGTCCGATTTACAAGGCGACCTCAGTTTTCACCATACTCTTTTGGTTCGCCATATTTGGAAGTGATATATCGCCACATTTGGAAGTGATATCCAAATTGATCGATATCAGCGTCCGTAACGAAACACCAGTTGGGCGCGCTTCTGCAATGGCGACGGCTGTGCACTGAATTTTGTTTCTGGCGCGGCGCACGGCTGTTTGATCGCTGTTTTATAGATAATGTCTTAACAATTGATTTGGTTAAGAATGCGTTTTTACAGATTTCTAATAAAAGGGATTATGCACCAGTTAGGACGGGAGACTTTTAAAAACATTTTATCACTGCTAGATCCCTTTTCTTATTTGATTTGATTTTGATTTTGATTTATTTCGGTATCTCCACAATATAACAATGACAATGATAAAAATGTAAATAATCTTAAGATTACAAAACCACACAAAATTGAGGGAGATACAAGCAGGGCCCGAAGGCTTATTTCCGAAAGGGGTCCTAAGGAAAACGATAAATACTTCAAATAACATTAAAAGACACTACAATTATGTCAACAGACACTGTATACATATTTAAAATTGATACAAAATATTAAAATATTTTTAGCTATTAACAATTGATTTGGTTAAGAATGCGTTTTTACAGATTTCTAATAAAATTGCCTTAGAAGGAATTATGTTCTTTGTTCATTTACGTACGTGTAACATTATTATGACGAACCGGTGACACGGAAACATATTTGACGACTAAAATTTCTCTCGCGTTGAAATGGTAGGGATAACCGATATTCCAGCCCCGGCCTAGGCCAAATCCAGAATTGTGCTAATATTATTTTTATTTGGATGCGATATCAGATTTTGAGTTACGTATCACATTATTATGACGAATCGGTGAAACGGAAACATATTTGACGACTAAAATTTCTCCCGCGTTGAAATGGTAGGGATAACCGAATATTCAAGCTCCGGCCTAGGCCAAATCCAGAATTGTGCTCATATAATTTGTATTTGGATGCGATATCAGATTTTGAGTTACGTATCACATTATTATGACGAATCAGTGAAACGGAAACATATTTGACGACTACAATTTCTCTCACGTTGAAATGGTAGGGATAACCGATATTCCAGCTCCAGCCTAGGCCAAATCCAGAATTGTGCTCATATAATTTTTATTTGGATGCAATATAAGATTTTGAGTTACGTATCACATTATTATGACGAATCGGTGAAACGGAAACATATTTGACGACTAAAATTTCTCTTGCGTTGAAATGGTAGGGATAACCGAAGATTTAAGCTCCGGCCTAGGCCAAATCCAGAATTGTGCTCATATAATTTTTATTTGTATGCGATATCAGATTTTGAGTTACGTATCACATTATTATGACGAATCGGTGAAACGGAAACATATTTGACGACTAAAATTTCTCTCGCGTTGAAATGGTAGGGATAACAGAATAATCAAGCTCCGGTCTAGGGCAAATCCAGAATTGTGCTCATATAATTTGTATTTGGATGCGATATCAGATTTTGAGTTACGTATCACATTATTATGATGAATCGGTGAAACGGAAACATTATTTGACGACTAAAATTTCTCTCGCGTTGAAATGGTAGGGATAAACGAATATTCAAGCTCCGGCCTAGGCCAAATTCAGAATTGTGCTCATTTAATTTTTATTTGGATGCGATATCAGATTTTGAGTTACGTATCACATTATTATGACGAATCGGTGAAACGGAAACATATTTGACGACTAAAATTTCTCTCGCGTTGAAATGGTACCGCCAATTCTAATCAAAAAGTAATGCCCCTAAAAATTATCCTTTTTTCATGTCATACATTTTCTTAAAGTGTAATTTTAGCTAATTAATGCTTCTATAGTAGGCTACTATTTCAATTTTATCATGTTAAAATATGATATACCGGTAAATTTAAAACAATCTTGTTTTTCTTGTAGAATCAATTCGCTTTGTATTTGTCTTTCGGCAGCTCGAGAGTTACCCCAGCATCGCGCTGGTTCCTATAAGTTAATACTATTTATTCCGTCAAAAAAACCAATCGGGTTCCAAAGCGTCGGCAACAACTATTTTCCTTTCATCTTGAAGCTCCTGAAAGAGAGATTCAGTTGCTTTTACACAGAATTCAATTCATTAGACTTTATTAGTGTCTGCCGACGCTAGTCTTTTGCCATGGCGTACGTATTGTGTGCACAAATCTTCGCAATACGCAAAGTTGTTGTAAAACTATGACTAGCATCGACAACGTTCAGCAATGTAGTGTGAATCGATCTGCGTGGTAGCTCGAGCAGGACAGAATCATTTCTTACAACTTGGGCGGAATCAATATTGGTTATTTCGGTAAGGCGAACATTGAGGTCGTCCTGTTAATAATAATATGATATGATATGATATGATATGATTTTATTGGCACAAAATCGCGACCCGAAGGCCGAATTACATTGTACAGGAAAGTAAGGAATACATATAAAACAATTCAATACACAAATAGACAACATACTGGGCAGGAACATGGCAAACAACAAGGGACAAGGCCAAATACAGGATATGCGAAGCAAATTATGGGAGATCACTGTTGATCAACTTCACATAATAAGGAATGGGGCTTTCAGCATATCTGTTTGTGCGAGCACGAGGCTGGGTGAGTTCGGCATTGTTTCTCAATTCTCAATAATACGCGAACAGGTGTGAAATGAAACAGAAAGGTAGGTCCTTCTGGTTTTCCAAGTTGTGAGTTCCAAAGTCTTCAATGATTGCTCCCCCTAAGTTTACAAAGAATCATCCTTGATGCACGATGCTGGATTTGTTCGAGTTTTAATACAATATTACATTTTATACACATTCCAAACAGGTGAGCAAAAGTCAAGAATCGGTAAAATAAGAGACTGATACAGTTTGAGAAGAATATGAGGGTTCTTGCTATCTGCGACAACTCTGATGAAACCTAACAGTTTATTACACTTTTTTAACAATGTTGTTAACATGGCAGCTCCAGGAAAGATCGCTGGAAACTGTTACGCCAAGCAGCCGAAGGCTGTCTGTTGTATCAATAGTAGTACTATTAACACTGTAAGATGGAACTGGTTTAAGTCTGCGCCGGGTGATACACATAACATTACATTTGGTTGGATTCAATTGAAGAGCGTTATTGTTGGACCACCGGTTTAATTTGTCTAAATCGGATTGTAAAACAGAAATATCATGTACAGATTTTATTTCCCTAAATATGAACGTGTCATCAGCATAGGTATTAATAGAGGATTTGAGATGTAGATGGAGATCGTTTATATAAATATTGAACAAAAGCGGACCCAAAATGTATCCCTGAGGAACTCCGGAGAGCACATCGGCCCAATCAGAACTAGCACCGCGAAACAGAACACGTTGACGACGACCAGTGAGGAAATATGTTATCCATTGTAAAAAAAATCCGCAAATACCATAAGATTTGTTGAGCTTTTTGATAAGCATAACAATTTTAATTTTCAAACATGAGACCATTTGTCAGCAGATGTTTACGTAGCTCGTCACCGACAAGAGCTTTGAGCATTTTAACAACAATTGACGTTAAAGCAATTGGTCTATAATTAGTCAACGTAGAACGATCACCCTTTTTGTACACAGGAACAACATGCGCAATTTTCCAAGCCATAGGCAGCTTTCCAGACGCAATATAAATATTGAAACAGGGGATATATTTTGAGCACACAACTTCAGCATACGAGCCGAGATATCATCAAGCCCGACTGCAGGTAACTTTTTGATTCTATCCAAAACCGTGTCAGAACTAAATGACATGATGTATTTATTTTGGACTACAAGTTCTGGAGATGTAATTTCAACAGAATCATTAGTATGTGTAAAAAAAAATGGTGAAAAGGTCATTGAATCCCTTGGCAATTGTGACTGGATCGGTGCACTGTAGGTTTAAATCAACATTAAAGGACAGATTTTCTGGTTGAGAACGGGAGGACTTAACGAAGCTCCAAAACCTCTTCATATTGTCCTTTTTGTTGACTATGTCAAACCAGTGTTTCTGATAGGATTTTGTGATTGTGTATTTAACTTTGTTCCGGAGTGACTTGTACTTGTTCCACAAAAGGTTACTGTCGGAGATTCTAGCTTTCCCTGAAGGCCCTATTTTTTTAGAAATAAGTTTTTTAATATATATGTTGTTGTCATATGCTGTTCCCTCGAGCATGTATCGACCGTTACGTTTGTTGATAAACGTTGCTGTCACCCAACAGCAGTTCGGAGGGCCTTCCCATGCAGCAATTATTCTTAAATGCACATTTTACGACAACCGGGAGGCGGGAACCTTACCATTGAAACAGTACTTGAATTGGCCGCCATCAGAAACTGATCGATATCGTACCATTTTGATAAGCGCATTCACTTTTTCTTTGCTGATTGTGATTTGTATTGGTTGCTTTACAATACAATACAATACAAATGAGCATTTATAAAGCGCCTTTTCATCAAGATCAAAGCGCGTGAGAAAAGCAAACCCAATGGAACAAAAGGATAATGAACAAACAAACATCATATAAAGTACAATATGATCATGATGATACAAGTTACACGACATTTGGATACAAAAATGTTTTGACAGATTTCTTGAACATGTGTAAAGAGTCCTGATTTCTTATGAGAGCGGGAAGGTGATTCCATATTGTTGGAGCGACATAGGTGAAAGTCCGATTACTGGCTGATGTAAGAGTTTTGATGGTTGAATGCTGAGTTAGTTGTGTAGTATCCGAAGCCGATCGCAGGTTGCCACGTCGTGGTTTGTTCAGAGAAAGGCAAGATGATAGGTAGCCCGGTGCTACGCCTGAGAGGTACTTAAACACAGTAACTAAGATTTTAAAAGTCACACGTTCTCTGACCGGCAACCAATGCAGCTCCTGGAGACAAGGCGTTGCATGATCAAATTTCTTAGCCATACAAATGAGCTTAGCCGCCTAGTTTTGGGTTCTTTGTAGACGTTGAATGTCACAGGCGTTTGAACCGAGGAGCAACCCATTTCCGTAATCTAAACGTGATAAGATCAACGCACGCACAATTAGGTGACAAGTATCGTTGTCCATAAATTTACGGATCCGGGTTATGTTTCTGAGTTTGTAAGTCAGGCTAGAACATAAGGTTTTAATGTGAGAATGCATGGACATAGAGCTGTCAAACACAACACCGAGGTTGCGGACGCTGTCAGATGGCTTGATAACTTTGTCGCCGACCTGAAGAGAAACAGAAGGTACCTTGCTTTTGAGATGGTCTGGCACAGCGATAAAGAACTCTGTTTTCTGTTCATTGAGCTTCAACATGTTGAGAGTCATCCATGATTTGATGTCGGATATGCATGAAGAAAGCCGAGACAGGGCGGTAGATATGGATTCCTGGTCATGTATATCAAAAGGTACATACAGTTGGATGTCATCTGCGTACAGGTGATATTGCAGGTTATGCTTCCTAATGATGCGGCCAATTGGAATGGAGTAAATGGCGAATGACTGGGGACCAACTATAGATCCCTGTGGTAACCCATATCTTAATCTGTTGGTATCAGAGGAGACTCCATTGATGCAAACACTAGTTGTTCTGCCGGTAAGGTATGACTCTATCCACTTGAGTGCAACTCCTTTAATCCCTACGTCATGGGAAAGTCGGTTGAGCAAGATAGAGTGATTCACAGTATCAAATGCTGCGCTCAGGTCTAGAAGGACGAGGAAAACACCTTTCCGTTGAGATAAGTTCTGCATTATGTCATCTTTAACTTTTAGAAGCGCTGACTCAGTGCTATGCAAAGCCCTGTATGCTGATTGTAAAGGTTCTGCAAGATCTTCGCGGATCATGTAGTCAGTGATGCTTTTGGGACGTCAGGGATGGATGGGATAGATGGGATGGAGGGGTTGTGAGGATAGTATGGGATAGATGGTACGATTGGGACATTAGGGATGGATGGGATAGATGGGATGGAGGGGTTGTGAGGATAGTATCGGACAAATGGTACGTTTGGGACGTCAGGGAGGGGTGGGATAGGTTGGATGGAGGGGTTGTGAGGATAGTATGGGATAGATGGTACGATTGGGACGTAAGGGAGGGGTGGGATGGAGGGGTTGTGAGGATAGTATCGGACAAATGGTACGTTTGGGACGTCAGGGAGGGGTGGGATAGGTGGGATGGAGGGGTTGTGAGGATATTATGGGATAGATGGTACGATTGGGACATTAGGGATGGATGGGATAGGTTGGATGGGGGGTTGTGAGGATAGTATGGGATAGATGGTACGATTGGGACGTTAGGGAGGGGTGGGATAGGTGAGATGGAGGGGTTGTGAGGATAGTATGGGATAGATGGTACGTTTGGGACGTTAGGGAGGGGTGGGATAGGTTGGATGGAGGGGTTGTGAGGATAGTATGGGATAGATGGTACGTTTGGGACGTCAGGGAGGGGTGGGATAGGTTGGATGGAGGGGTTGTGAGGATATTATGGGATAGATGGTTCGATTGGGACATTAGGGATGGATGGGACAGATGGGATGGAGGGGTTGTGAGGATAGTATCGGACAAATGGTACGTTTGGGACGTCAGGAAGGGGTGGGATAGGTTGGATGGAGGGGTTGTGAGGATAGTATGGGATAGATGATACGATTGGGACGTAAGGGAGGGTGGGATGGAGGGGTTGTGAGGATAGTATGGGATAGATGGTACGATTGGGACGTTAGGGATGGGTGGGATAGGTGGGATGGAGGGGTTGTGAGGATATTATGGGATAGATGGTACGATTGGGACATTAGGGATGGATGGGATAGATGGGATGGAGGGGTTGTGAGGATATTATGGGATAGATGGTACGATTGGGACATTAGGGATGGATGGGATAGATGGGATGGAGGGGTTGTGAGGATAGTATCGGACAAATGGTACGTTTTGGGACGTCAGGGAGGGGTGGGATAGGTTGGATGGAGGGGTTGTGAGGATAGTATGGGATAGATGGTACGATTGGGACATTAAGGATGGATGGGATAGATGGGATGGAGGGGTTGTGAGGATAGTATGGGATAGATGGTACGATTGGGACGTAAGGGATGGGTGTGATAGGTGGGATGGAGGGGTTGTGAGGATAGTATGGGATAGATGGTACGATTGGGACGTTAGGGATGGGTGGGATAGGTGGGATGGAGGGGTTGTGAGGATATTATGGGATATATGGTACAATTGGGACGTCAGGGAGGGATGGGATAGGTTGGATGGAGGGGTTGTGAGGATAGTATGGGATAGATTGTACGATTGGGACGTAAGGGAGGGGTGGGATGGAGGGGTTGTGAGGATAGTATGGGATAGATGGTACGATTGGGACGTTAGGGATGGGTGGGATAGGTGGGAGGGAGGGGTTGTGAGGATATTATGGGATAGATGGTACAATTGGGACGATGCGTGGGATAGGTGGGATGGAGGGGTTGTGAGGATAGAATGGGACATGATGGGATGTTTGGGACGTATGGGATGCACGGAATATAGGTTGGTATAGGAATGGGGTGAGTAATATTGATATCCATAATGATTCATATGAATATTAATACAGATAATGAATATATAATGATTATTCATAACAAAATGGCGCATAGGCAATGTGACTTCTTATATACAGACATAACCGTATTTACCGACTTATCGAGGGTAGATTTATAGTGCAATTGTTCCATATACAGGATGAGTCAAAAAAAAGTTTACTCTAATTGAAAAAAATTGAAAAAATTATTTCTGACCACAAATTCAAGGCAAACAAAACTTTAGATGATTGCGCCATTTCTTTGCTATCATATGGAAAAAGAATCACTCTATTTGATGATACCGTTAAGTAAATATGACTATTTCTGTACAGGAGCTGTTTTTCACCAAAAACACGGTTTTTAATTTCAAGCTTATCGAGCTTAATAATGTTTACTAGGATTATGATGTAAATCATTACACATCTTGTTTATTAAAAGAATTAAGTAGACAATAGACTTGTTCAAGATTGTCTCCTAATAGATTAAAACATGAAATATGGATTAAATCGTATCACCACTGTCATAATAATTGCAAGGATTAAATAGTCCGCAAGGAATATATTCATAAACATGATAAAACTAGATGAGGATATTGAATAAAAATTGTCACCAGTGACTATCTGATAATGTGAATAATAAACGATATAGTATTTTGATCAAATCAATAAACATAATATTCACTTATTTTTCGTCAATATGTCCGATTAAGTAAACATTATCCTTGAACCAATCAAAAATTGTCAATGTCCACAGTAAGACTAGTAAGTAATAGTCTATCCCTCTCTTTCTCTCTCCACATGTAAAATTTATTCCTGAAAACAATAATATGAATAGAAACCCACTTGATAATCCAGCATCTTGTTTGGTCTTTCTCCTGATCTTTGAGAGTGTGCTTAGGATGGTTGCACTGAGTGACGATAGATTTTAAGGCCTATTTATGACACAATTACCACACTTAAATCATTTTATAACAAAGGAATTGATCCTTTCGCTGTCGGTATTGTAATTTTTTATTGGTCGTATCTTATGAAATATAATGGTCAAGATCTGGAAGCGTGTTCGGACGTTAAATTGGTCACTTTTATTCAAAACAGCGTAAAATAAGTTTCCCTCAACCAATCTAAACCAGATAAAATTCATATTAAAGCTAATTAATTTGTCTTAATACCGTAGTAAATTGTTTTGAAAACAAACGAATACTTTTTTCTAAAAAAATCGCTGAAGTTGAGTAAACTTTTTTTTGACTCACCCTGTATGGTGAATGGGGTAATGTCTCGCAAGCCCTACTTATGAACTTTTTCTCCTATATGTTTGTATGGGCAAAAATGTAATACATGCTCATGTTGATGTACACTAAGTCAAAGCCACAGATACCAGTGGAAATAGGCTAGCCCTGTTAGCAACGTACAAATACTGGATATGAGTTACTAGTGGTCTAACACAAACATCCCATTGTTGAAACTATACTCTCATCGTATATGTTGGTTGATATATCCCATTTTATAAAAGTTTACCATTTTGGGCGGCCATCTTGGATTTAGGGTATGGTAATAACCAAAACTACTGAATATGAGTTTCTAGTGGTCTAATACATACATCCCACAATTAAAACTGTATACTTTCATCATACATTTTGTGTGATATATGTCATTTTATGAAATTTTATCATTTTTAGCCATTTCTAATTTTTATCATTTTTAGTCATTTTTAGCCATTTAGTTTGGAGGAGTCCTGGGGTCGCCCAGTACCCTCCCCCTTCTTCACCACCCAACCCACCCCGTATAAACCCGACTATATGTTTCACTTAATTATTTAAGGCTTTAAAACATATCAAACCTCACTATCAACATTTATGAGTCGTGGCAACACTTAGGGAGCACATCAAAACTCGACCGCGCGGCAACCGGCGGTTCCGCCCGGTTGGACCGCATATCATTGTTTAGAACAATAGAAACCGGCTGCAACCTCACGGAACTGCACGGAACCGTCGGTTGCCGGGCGGTCGAGTTTTGATGTGCTCCCTTAGACAATTATTCTTTGAGCATGATTGCTTGTCAGATAGTTGTAAAAAATGATATTGCAATTCACGCTGCTCGTCATAACGAATCTCGTTTATTTGTATACCACCAGATGAGAAGCCCTTTATACTCGCATATAATTAGTATAATGTATCGTTACAAACTATTATTAGATTTAATGTATATATATTATGAATTATCTAACATAAACTGAGTGTCACACGCTGTTACCCATAACAGCGAATATCCCAGCAAACACATAACATTTTCACAACATTTTTCAAAGGTCATATAAATAGTTTAGAAAAACATTTGTTTGCTAATGTTAGTTAAAAATTGTTAAAACATTTTAAAATGTTTTTAAAATGTTGCTGAAATGTTTGCATACAATGATTTTCTAAAGACTTTGCCTATTAATTGATAACTTTTCATCAAACATAACTGTTATCTACTGCAAACGTTTCAAAGATATTACTTAAACCATTTCTGAGGATATTGTTTTCCTAATGTTTTCGAAACATTGTGGAAATGTTATGAAAATCTGATATTGAAATTGTTTTTAAAACATCGTAAGCAAACATTGACACGATATTGTCATGTCACATTGTGCAAATGTTCAAATAATATTTTCTGATGATATTGTTTTATAATGTTTGTCAGACATTGTGGCAATGTTATCAATTTGACCACTGACCTTGATTATATAGGTTTTGTAACACTATGGATTTCATATTTATAAATTTTGATAAATGATTCTATCCACATCATGTATTATTTCATAATTTAATGGCAAGTACCCAGCAAGCAAACACAAAAACGTGTTATAAATGTTGTTGGGTCCCCTGGTCGGGTCGTATAAAAATGGCTTGTCCACAGGATCTTCCATTGTTGCCAATGTTTTAAAAACATTTATTCAACATTTTGGTGAACATACTGAAAAAAAATGGAAAAACATTTTTAAAACATTGTTAAAAATGTTTTCTAAAATGTTTTCCCGACCAATTCCTAACCATACATTTTAACGTCATATAAACATTTTCAAATAACATTTCTCATGATGTTTTGGCCAATGTTTAAACAACATTCATTTATAAAACATTTTTGTGTTTGCTGGGATGTTCTACTCAGGCAATATGCCTAACTAGAGCGCAACAACATGGAATCTGAAGATGCGCCTGTGACGATGTTGGCTTATCTGTTAAAAGCCAGCAAATTTCTATGTGCAATAAGCGCATGGAATTGTGCAAACGGAATAATTGATGCCGAGCCTTGCGTACAGACCTTATGCGACCATGATTGGGGATATTTCTTGTAAGAGTCTTTTTCTAAGATTTCTTACTTATACGAGTCAATAGTCCGTGAGATAATTGTTTATTATCTTAGAAATTATGCACAAGCTTACGTGCACCCGGATAGATAGATAGATGTTTTATATAATTTCCGACTTCTGTATTCGTTGTAATAAAATAGCGTTGTGATTACTTAGGGCCAAGCCAACGACGCACGAAAACATAGCGCACCCATAATGCAATAGAGAACAAAGACAATCTCGCGACTCTGATGAGCTGATGCCTGGCTAGCGATCAACATGCGACTTTAAGACGCAAGTACTTGACAACAAAAGGGGGGTTTACAACTTCCTGAAGCAAAGTGGGTTTTAATCATACGAGATTATCTAAACGTCATTAATAAAAATATATGAATCCCTATCTTAAATTAAAGACGAAAATAAAATACTTAATTTTGCGATCTATTTAATTTCGCGAATATATTGCAGGCTCAAATTATCGAAACTAATATTTTGCAATTCATGTAAAATTATGATAAGTGGTTTGACTTGATTAAATTTAGTAACCACTTTAATGAACATGCAGAAGTAGTTTTTTAATTCACAAATATAACCATAGCAAAAGAAATCTGATTCGGCAATATTAAATGTTACCAGAATCCGAACCATTACGCGCAGGTTAACGTTTTAGGCAATTTGCCCGAAATGATTAAGATATTTTCTGCTTAAAAACAATAACATTTGTTGGGATTGACCTGCATGTTCTTTCTCGCTACGGGCCAATGATATCTAGCTTAGGTACCACAGTTTGCCTAGATTCTAAGATCAGGGGTTTTAGCTCTAAATTGGTAGAAACAGTGCAATCGTGTAAAATAATACAAGTCAAGAAAAAGCTAGAGATTTTGGGCCTAATCTGGTGGAAGTAACCTACAAATGCCAAATTATGAAAAATGTAGATACATTTAAAACACTTAGATTCAAACACTACCGGGTATTGCCAGAATGCAAAATATTATGTGATGGTATGCACTCATAACGTCAATCGTCAATACAATCCTAGTGCATTGTCATTCTCATGTCAAACTGTTTTTAGTATGCATCTTGTTAATAGAGATAAAGGCTGGGCATGGATAGTGTTAATGGGAGTTTTTTTCGCGTTCTTTCTCGAGACAGGGGTTGTCAAAGCCCTTGGCGTGCTACTACCAACCCTTCGTCAGCAGTTAGTTACGGATACGTGGACCATTGGCCTTAGTATTTCACTGATACCTGGTTTTGGTGCACTTACATGTAAGATAAGTAGATCATTTATTGCAAACATATTGTATCATGCTTAATGTAATTTTATTTTTGTCATAACTAGATGACATTCGAACAATTTTTCTATCATATAATACGACGGGCAGAGTATATTTATCTGAGAACATTATGCTTACACAGAAAAATAAAAGGGTCGCAGTGACACAGCGGCCCGGTCCTCTGTCCCTAGGAATAATAGCTCTAACCGAACTGTACTGCTGTCTCTACTTTGATATAGGTTACCCGAACAAATATTCCCTAGCGGACTAAATAATAGTGCCTTTCTCAGCAGTGACGGTAATCATTGTCCTATACTAATATATAGAACAGCAGATTACAGAGAAAATATGCTGGGATACTACAAGTTTTGCATTATATGTTTATGTTGATATATCTTTGATTATGTGTAACGGTGATATTGTGTACAGTAAAAACCGATGAGTTCTAAACATTATAAGGATTTTAAAAATGATTTCTTTGAATGTTAGAGGTATCAGCAATTTTAAGAAAAGAAGGAGTATTTTTAACTGGAGTCGTAAAAGCAAGGCTGACATAATCTTACTTCAGGAAACTCATAGCACCGAGCAATCAGAGAATCAATGGTCTTTTGAATGGGGTGGAAAGATATTATTTTCTCATGGTACCAATAATAGCAGAGGTGTAGCAATTTTGTTCAGGAATAGGAATAATGTTGACGTCTCTAAAATCTTTAAGGATAATTGTGGGAGAATCTTATCAATTAACTTTGTGAGAGACGAAGTAAAATTCCGATGGTTTTTGCACCAAGTACGGAGAATCTGCATATTGAGTATTATACGACTACCCTTGTTAAAGATGACTTTGAATTAAATGAGCATATAGTGATTGGTTGTGATTTCAATTGTAATTAGGGATGCAAAGCTTGACAAGAAAGGTGGTCATGAGAAAATTAAAGAGAATGTGGTGGACAAAATTAATGATATTGTTGATAATTTTGACTTGGTAGATAATTGGAGATACATAAACCATAATATTTGTAAATTCACCTGGCGACAGCAAAATCCTCTAATTCAATGCCGTCTGGATTATTTCTTGATTAGTAATAACCTTCTGGAAAATGTCTCTGTCTGGTATGCGGACTGATCATTCTGCTATTGTTTTACTTATTGAGCTTCAGAAGGATTCTCCTCGAGGACCAGATCATTGGAAATTCAATAACTCTTATCTACAGGAGGAGGAATATATTAATAGTATGAAAAATAATTTAGATATTTGGCTGAAGGATAATTCTAACTTTGATAACTGCATCAAATGTGAGTGGATAAAAAATTAAAGTCAGAGATGAGACTATGAAGTATGCTAAAAAGAAAAATAAGCAAAGGAAAGATAAGATTGGCGAACTCTCAAAACAGCTTAATTCATTAGAAGAGTCTCTGGCAAATAATCCAACTCAGCAAATTCTTTCTGAGATTGACCTTGTTAAAAAAGAATTAGAGGATCTGGACTCAAAGATTATTGATGGTATTATAGTGCGTACTAGAACTCGTTGGGTTGAAAAGGGTGAAAAAACCAACAAATATATTCTTGGTCTTGAAAAAAGGAATTGTATGAAGAAACAGTGTAAGAAATTAATACTGGATGATGGTACTGTGCTTGTCAAACCTAAAGATATTCTAAACGCTCAGAGTGATTATTATAAAGATCTTTATGACACTAAGGTTGATTCAAACGGTTCTGGAAATAATATGTTTTTACATGTAAATTCCATACCCGTTCTTGGAGAGGATGATAGCGCCAAATGTGATGGTAAACTCTCCTTGGTTGAATGCACCAATGTTCTTAAAATAATGCCCCAAAATGAAAGCCCTGGTAATGGTGGACTTTCTTGTGAGTGGTATTTAAAATGTTGGGCCAAGATTGGTTCCTTTCTTGTGAACGTTCTAAATTAGGGTTTAGGTAAAGGCGAGCTATCATCCTCCCAAAGACAAGCTGTTATTACTTTAATTGAGAAAGGTGGGATAGATAGATGTAAGCTAAATAATTGGAGGCCAATTTCTTTATTAAATTTTGATTATAAGATTGCGTCAAAAGCCCTTGCCATGCGTGTTGAGGGTGTTATTCATAAACATATTAATTTTGATCAAATTGGTTTTGTGAAAGGCAGGTATATTGGTAATTCAGTGCGGACTATTCAAGATGTTATGGACTATACCAAGTATAGAAATATTCCTGGTCTACTCTTATTTTTAGATTTTCAAAAAGCTTTTGACTCATTAGAGGGTAATTTTTATTTTTGCAGCCCTAAAACGTATGAATTTTGGTTCAAATCATATTGACTCTGTCAACGCCCTCTATTCAAATATTAGTAGTTGTATTAGTAGTAGTTCGTCATTTATTGAAGAAAATTCGTCAAACGGATAAATAAAAATTGTAATGCAGGAAACTTGTCATGTTACGATTCTATTACTGTGGCCTACGAATCAAACAAGATATGATACGAATCATTAGAATTGCGATACAAATTAAAAGCAATGCAAAACTAATTTGATTGATTTGACAACCCTACCATTGCTTACTTGACAAATAAACATCGTCAGTTAGACTAGAAGTGCCGAAGTATTGCTTGCATTACAAATTGCATGACAACTTAATTTGAGTACGAATTACGAATTATAATGCAATAAACGATACAGTTTGCAATACAACCACGGTTTTCGGGGTTTCCTGCGATGTCTTGCAAGAGTCGCGTTTCTTTCATCGCGGCCGCCATTGTAATTGTGAGCCGGCGGCCAGCAGGTAATAGAAGTCACATTATTTACATTGGTAGAGGAAAAGGTAGCTCATTAACATAATTTCCGTTACCCTAACGTGTTGGAGCATGCGATTCATGTAGTTGTGTAGTATTTGTTCTCCCCGATATGAATACCACTGTTGGTAAATTAAAAACATGTGCTAAGTACCCTAATTAAGCAAAACAAAACTGCAATCCCTAAAATTAGTTATAGCGTATGCCAATGTGCCATCACTTTCCATTCAAATGACCGTCATTTGTGAATCGATTGCTAAATTCACGGTAAAAGCGCCCTCCCCCAAAAAAACCTAGAAAAAAAAAAAGTCCTTAAAAAAGATTGAGTTCCCGAAATGCCTATTGAGTGGAAAGACGCTATTGAAATGGACGGATGGGTTGCCTTTCTATAGCTTTGGAATCACGGGTATTAGCGGAACTCGTTTTTAGTGAAATTGATTTAATACTTGCAATCATTACAATGACACCTAATTTGTCAACATCATCGGTACCCAAAGAAAATTGAATAAGGGTGTTGCTGTTTTAATCCATATATTATAGTTCTTTTGAAGAATAACAAAAATCTCTGAAAGTTTTGTTGTTGCATAGGAGGCCTTAGTTTAAAGCTGGTTAAGGTGCGAATAAACCCCGGAATAAACAAACAAACACACAAACCATTACAACTCGGACGTCTGCTATCTACAGTAGATAGCATCCATATATTATTGCATTCATCACTTAGATATAACCCAATTTTATTGCTTTCTTCAGTAGATAACCACCCGTCGTTACATTTCTATCTTCAGTAGATAGTACCCATATATTGCATTACTATCTTCAGTAGATACCCGTATGTTATATTGCTATCTTAAGTAGATAGTATACTAATATATTATATTGCTATCTTCAGATAACATATGATATATTGGTATCTTCAGTAAATAGCATTCATGAATTATTACATTGATATCTTCACCTTAGCATAATATCTATATAAACAGTACCGTGCGTGAATTTACACCTATTTTAGTGTCATTGGTGTGCAACAGTTTCTAAACTTAATTAGGACCAGTCGGGATAGGAGAGTAAACGACATATTTACACAAAATAAAAAATAAATAATGATTATTTAGAAACATTCCTAATGTATGCCTTTTCAAAGATTTTCCTCAGGATCCTCAACTGAGATAACAACCGAAACCACGAACAAATTAAATGCCGCTAACGAGATTGCTAAAACTGTGGCTTACGGGAAACAAATCGTCGCTGTTCTGACATACCGGCACATCACAACAGAATTAAGTAAAGTGATGTGCCGGTATGTCAGAACAGCGACGAAATTATATACCAAAACGACGTCGCGTATCTCTTATAAAAGCACAAATTAAATAATCCCAAAATTAAGATCAATATAATGACTCGAGGTGTTCTAGGCCAATTAAAATGGACTCTTCTGTGTTTAGGCGTACTGTTTAGTGTTTCCCGCCCGCGTTCAAAAATAAGAATGCCAAATATTTAATTATTTGATTTTTATTTAGGATTTTATGAAATTAATCATGTAGTTATAACATAATTAAATACGGACATCGATATTGGTTGCGATCACTTGTTTCAATATAAAGGAATAAAAGATAGACATCTCGTCCATTTTCCAAACATGAAACTGTTAACTCATACTAATTTTAAATCGACAACCTTATTGCCAAGTAGCTAGCTTTGATTATGCTTCTAAAATTATTTAATAAAATAACCTTGTCAGTCCCGAACTCGTCCGTAGCTATCTGACGATTCAGAGAACCCAGTCCCTCCGTGTCACACTTTAGTACACAGAGCTGAATACATCATGCTAAGACGAATGACGTCGGGTTTACGAGCGATAGCTGCATACCTGAGAACAATACCAGTAGATATTCCTGAAAGGAACTCGCGTTTGTTTCCTTGAAAATATTCATGATCAATGGGATTTGAACTGGAGGTGGCAACTCCATTCAATAGCAGCACAAAGACACACATTAGTGAGTTCGCCGTAAATTCAATAGAGTAGTGTTGCTAAAATAGTATTACTGCATTAAATGTAGGGATTGGTTCTTTATTTTGGTTAATTAAAGCTAATTAGCACACGATTTTAATTTACCAACAGCGATATTATAATCGAGGAGACAATACTCCACATGTCTATACCAATCGCATGCTCCAACACGATAGGGGTAACGGAATGTCTTACGGGAAGCACTTTTCTCGGGTTTTACACTTAGTCGAGCGGCGGCTCCCATAGACACTGTACTTAAGCGTGGCACCCCCTCTTGCTCACGATGCAAATGTAACCAAAACAAGTTCATTGAATCTTATATTTATTATCAGGAATCACTAGGGATGTGAGATTTGTTGTAGTGTCATATTTTTAAAGAAATAATGAATCTCAACCGGTTATTTTGTAAAATAATTTCGCTGAATATAGTACATTGCTATAAGGGCGCACAACACTAAATCAGTCCTCGTTTTGTGTAATGGTAGTAAGTTCCGGCAAAAACAAAAACGATTTTGTGATTAATGGGGTCCTTTGGGAATCAGTTTGGCGTGAGGGTAGCATTTCATAATTAAAATGAAAGATGATCTCTTGTACTTTGATCAGGATATTGCAAAATATTGATTTTCGATTGTATTGAAAATTTATCACGTGGATGAACACACGTGATCGAAGGCGGTTAAAAGGCGAGCGTCCGGGCTGAAAATAGGGGTGGCGCTGTTTAAATGATCGTATCGTAAAATCTAATTGGAAGGTGTAACACTTCTTGACGATTTTATGAAATTTGAATGTTTTGTTTTTTAGAATAAAGCATTCGAGACATTCCAAAAATGGTTACTAAGGGCCCAAAATAGCGACTCTTTTAGCCCTAATTTACATGTAATCCAATGGGCGGCTTATTTATTGCTGTGCCCTCATAATATGTCAGCGATCCATTGACTACGGAAAATCAACGTATTTTTATGGTGGCGTTGCCATCCACAATGAATGTCACTAACCTTAGCTGTACACAGCTGTTTTAGTTTTCGTCTAATGTATTTTGTATAGGCCAATGTTAAAATGTTGTAATAAACAACATTAAGCCACAATCTACCTGAAAAATTATCGTATATAATATATATTATGTTTCATATATTTGCCAGGTCTTTTCGTCTTTTTATATATTTGTCCCGTGCAATACGTTTCGATCTCTGACCATTTTAATCAATTTGTTTTATCCCGTTGGTTTTTGTATATACAACATGCCAATTTTACCGTTGATGCTTAATTATGTTTCATATATTTGTCAGGTCTGTTTTATAATGTAATTTGTAACTTAGGTACTCCGGTACTTTTTATGATGGTTTTTGGTTTGCGTTAATTATTTTGATGTATTGTATCCTTTTGTACACTATAATATTGCTCTGTATATTTTATATTGTTTTAGTCATTGTAAAGCGCCTTGAGTTTTGTCGTTTCTAAAAGTAAGGCGCTTAAAAGTGCGTGTTATTATTATTATATATACACTTTATTTGAGACCATACATATATTTGTTAAGACCTTTTGATAGAAGGATATGTGAACCGGTTCTTCCTCGTATTTTCATTTAATCACACTCCCTCCTAATCTGTCGATCAGTTATTCGTGAAAGAGAAAAGCTACAGAAAATAGAATTACTACACTCTTAGAAGGTCAGGATCAAATACATGAGTAGATTTCCGGCTCACTTTGTTTTGATCCTTTAAGGATCATTTTCGGATCGTTTTGATCCGTTTTCGGATCGTTTTGATCCGTTTTCGGATCGTTTTGATCCGTTTCCAGATAGATATCAACAAACGGATCAAATTCACCTTGATCAACTTTGATCTGATTTCCGGATCAATTCGATGAAACAGTTCATTGGTCAATGAGTGACTGACGTCACTCTTTCGCAAACCGATAGACGACAAGCAGACGATCTTTTGAATTCGGTCGCCACAGTTGAAACAAGGGTGAAATACCGCGGTAAGTTATCCAGTCTAATCTGTAAAATGTTACATGATTTTGTCGGTAAAGTAGTTTTATTTTTTATGTTTGAACATGCTCTATTCTTGTGAACAAATTTCTTGTACCTGACCAGTGCCATCAGTACGATTTTCGGTCAAAATGCTCCTCACAAAATGTCACGATCACTGCGATGTACTAGGCCTACACGATGTAGTAAGCTTACTGCACTCGATTATAGTCTGCAGTGTGCACCCGGGGGTGGGGGCACTCAATCAATATTAGGTTTCACACCAGGCTCCATCAAAAATACCCCCCTTTTTTTGGCCCGGTGTCACCGAAAGACCCTTGCATGCATGCTTGTTTTTACAATCTGTCACCCGATGACCCCCTATGTTTTCACTTTTTCTTTGATTCAGTTTGATCCTGGAGTAGGATCATAAGGTACATCCGATTAAGGATCATTATTTTGATCCGTTTCAGTATCATTTGACAGAAATATTTGATCCCATTTCGGATCAAACTTTTTGATCCTGCTTGTCGGATCACTTTGATCCGGAAAGGGTACTCTCATATGTGATACCGCTTCTGGATCAAAATTGATCCTTTTCGTCTCATATTTGATCCTGACCTTCTAAGAGTGTACTGTATCAGAATACTACCTGTACCAGCTGTTATTAAATAGGTATTCGATATCACAATGGATATCACAATGAATATCACAATGAAGGTTTTATTAAAACAACCACACCTTCTTACTTCCTTCAATGCCGAAAATAATTGCGATGCAGGCCTTTTGAAATCAGCAGATGAATTCGTATGCAAGTTATGCGCATTGGATATCACAACAGTTGATCAGCTCAGTGTGAATCTTTTTTCAAAACTGCTGACCCCGAGAAACTACCACCGACTAGTGATACGCTTAAGTGTTCATCTTTTGCGTGCATTCTACCAGATGTCTGTTTGGCAAAAGGCTGATATTGGTTTTCCAACTTTGCCTGCAGTAGAAAATCATGGTTGGTGTATGCAAAAGGTCTTTTGATACCAACACTCATAGAGTCCGTGCTCCTTCCTCTGCAGGAAAAGCAAGCAATGTTGTACAATGGGAAATGGATGTTTTGATCGTCTGGTGGCAGGATGGCACATCTTATTTATCTCCTATGGAGGGTGTAGATGTATGAGTCAAAGTACTGTATAATTACTCATGAAACAAAATATTCCTGATTTTTTTCTTGATTCATGATGTCAATGAATTAAATATATTTATCACCAATCTAAAATACGGTAGTTAAATATTGAAGCTGTGTCGTATATAGTAATATTAAGTCAGGTATCGCAGGAGGCATTTATAGGCTGTAAAATGAATGATGTGAATATTAAACTGCGTAATGCAGATCAAGACAAACCATTTATAAAATGTTTGAAAAAAATATTGAAAAAGCAAACAATCATTGTATCGCGAAATACCGACCTAAAATATCACTGTAAAATAATGATCACGACTGAATTAGTAGGGGTATTGTTTTTCATAGTGACAAATCAAGGTTGAACGGGTATATACAATTATAGAATATTTACTGAATTTTGAAGAAGTCACTCAAAATACGATACAATAAGTTTGAAATATGTTTTTCAATTATTGATATTTATAATCAATCATTGTGTAGTATGTGTATGTAACTAATGCAGAATTACAACAACAAAAAAGTTTCACTTGAAACTTTACAGTATAATGAACTAATGATTGAGGTGACTCACACACTCTCATTTATCTGTGCAATATAATTTCTAATATTATATATTTATATAATTTACCTTTTTAACATCGTTAATTCAGGAATTAATTTGATTGCCTTGTTTTATTATATCGAGTATTCGTTGGGATTTATATTACTCAAATAAATAAACGATTTGTTTATATCGAGACGAACATTTAGTAGCAGTGTCGTTTTTATTTATCGGAATGATTCAATTTTTAGATTAGGAAGGAGTGCGATTAAAAGTATGAAAATACTCTAAATACTCACATCAAAAGGTCTTAAAAATATATGCATGGTCTCAAATAAAGTGTATATATGTAAATTATATACGATAATTTTTTCAGCTAGATTGTGGCCTTTTAATGTTGTTTAGTGCAACATTTTAATATTGGCCTATACAAAATAGGGATTTTATGTACAGCTAAGGTTAGTTACATTGATTGTGGATGGCAACGCCACCATGGAAATACGTTGATTTTTCCGTTGTCAATTGATCGATGACATATTATAGCAATGTACTATATTCAGCGATATTATTTTACAAAATAACCGGCTGAGATTCATTATTTCTTTAAAAATATGACACTACAACAAATCTCACACCCCTAGCGATTCCTGATAATAATGATAAGATTCAATGAACTTGTTTTGGTTACATTTACATCGTGAGCAAGAGGGGGTGCCACGCTTAAGTACAGTGTCTATGGGAGCCGCCGCTCGACTAACTGTACCACATCCGGCCGAGTGCACCAATGACGGGTAGCTGAAGAATAGCGCTACCTCGCTAGTAACTGAGGCGTAACCCAAAATGTTGAGAGCGCCAATGCGGGGTAAGCTACTAGGCTAGTAACTGGCGGGTAATTTACGCTAAATGTTATACCTGACCGGACCCAAGAGAAGTTAAGGCATAACGTTTTATGCCACAAGTCAGTCGATTCTAGCAGTAGCGTAACTTTGTTGTGAACATTGGAGGGGATGATTCGCTGATGCTGAAGGACCAATTGCGCTTGCATGCCCAGGAGGTGTCTATTTGAAGTGGAATGTGACCCCTCATAAGCTGAAAGATTTTATATTTTTGAAAATCCATTCATGCAATTTTGTGATTTTTTTTAGTCAAAATTTAGATCAACTCCTTTTGCCCATTCGAACACTAATCACACCGACTTTGGGTCATATTTTGACCAAAATGTACTAATTGTCCAAGGATCTTAAATAATGACTAAATAAATAAACTCATTATTGTTTTTATTAATTAAAAACAGATAAAGCCAAGTTTCAACATTATTGTGAGTGGAAAGGTAGAACTAGAAGACCGAAAAAAATAAAAGCATATCGTGCCGTGCGTGGTCTGGGGATCGAACCCGGGTGCTCCGGTTAACAAGCGAAGGACAAGGTAACCACGCCACGGAAGTATTTGTGTTAAGAGATGTGTTATAATTGTATATAATTGTTTCCATCGGGTGCTTGTGTTTGTCATTAAAATTGTGCTTTTTGGTGCAATGTTTGTATGTGCCCCTCGCCCAAAATATGTTTGTAATGTCATGATAGTCCTTACTTTTGAAAAAGCGGTAAACAAACTTCAAATTTTTTGGCCATAAAATGGCATCATTTTTTTCCGGATCGCAGGCCGACTCCACGTGATTCTTGATTTACACTCACCTATGACCTAGCGAGTGACGACACGTTTTTAATATTACGGAGTACCAAATTTCACATTTTTCTTTTCTACACACGGACCCAGCTACGGGTACATTCAATCGATCAGTAGTGCACACATACAGCCATGTAACATATAACATCTCGACCGGGCGCCCTAAATGATTTATCTTTCATGCACTCAGTATTTTACATACAAGAAAAATTACAATAATCAGTTACAATACCTTAAAATACGATGTAAAGAATGTGACAAATTAATGTTTGTCACATGACAAATTATACTGCTATCATGACAAATTAATGTTTATCACATGACAAATTACACTGCTAGCGTGACAAATTACACAGGCGTTGCAGTGCATAGAGGCGTGGATCATTAATTCAACCATGCAGCCATGTTGTGTGTGCACTAGTGGGCGCGAAATCCTATGTGTAGAATGGCAAGTCTGTGTCACACGTTCAATTATATTTATGGGATTTGAGACCATAGTGTAATTAAAAAGTATGTTGACATGCAGACTTCTTTATCAATGTATAAACATTGAAAATATAAAAAGTCTGATTGAATTTGGATTTATAATGCCAGAGATTTCTGTAAAGTTAAGGTTTTTTTAAATATTTTTTCCAAAAATTTACACATTTTCAAAACTTTAATCAGGCCTTTTATGGATCGAAGTCAGGTATGAATTTTATGAAGTTTTGGTACTTCTAAAACAAAATGTGCAAAGAAATTTGAAGAAAAAATTGTCCTTAAATTAGTTTCAAACGATGGAAAGTTGGCATTTTTGGCAATTTTTTGTTTTCAAATTTTGACAATTTGAGAAAGGAAGGTCGATTTCTCAGATTTAAATGATTTGTTTACATTTATTTTTACACATTTCAATTATTGATGATGTAGACATATGAATTGTGCATCCAAAATTCTAAAAAAAAAAAACTATAAGGTTTGATTTCAAGTTCTATAAACTTTGCTTTCTAAACACGACATGTTTAATAATTGAAATCAGACCCAAAATTTAAAAAACATTAAAACCAATAATTTGAAAAGAAGGAAATGGAATTCGACCAAAATTTTTACTGTGAAGGGAAGATGAACATCTCTATTTTATTATACAAGAAGAAAAATAGAAGAACAAATTGTCCTTATGTGGACATTTTCGTGTAAAAACAAGCAGTTTTATATGACAGAATTTAAAAGGCGATCGCCAAATAAGTTTTTCATTTTATTCATATAGTTTCACGATTGAAAGTTTATGAAAAATACATTTTGTTGCAATACAAATCAAAAATATAATTTGTCATTTCATGCTGCATGACAAATTATTTAGTTGGAAAGACAAATATTTTATTTGTCATATAAGACAGTCTGCATGACAAATTTTTGTCAAATTTTTGTCAAATGACTAAGTAATGTTTTCAGTGTACATCCGCTTATTTCTGTGTAAACAGAGGGGTGCGTCAAGGAGATCCTTTGAGCTCGTATTTGGGTTTTTTTAGCGCTGGAACTTCTGTCATGTTCAATACGTGAGAACCCAATGATTGTTGGTATTTATGTTAAAGATATTGAACTTAAATTAATTCAGTATGCCGATGATACTACATGTGTTTTTAAAGATGAAATTTCTGCAAGACATCAGCTTACGGTATTAAATAATTTTGCTTGTGTGTCTGGTTTAAAATTAAACGTATTAAAATCCCATGCCTTTTGGTTAGGGTTAAAGTGATATTGTACAGATAAACCACTTAAAATGGAATGGCCAACAAAACTAATTAAAGCATTAGGTATGTATTTCTCATGATGTTGATGCTGAGGACATAAATGTTATTCCTAAAATTAAGCAGATTAAGACTCTTCTTGAGAATGAGGAATCTAACCCTTGCTGGTAATATAATTCTGATTAAAACCTTTGCTTTGTCAAAATTCATTTACTTAGCTGATCGAGTCTGTTATTCATATCCCAGATTCAGTAATTTAACAGATTGATAAGATTATTTTTGCATTTCTTTGGAATGGTGGGAGAGGATTCATCAAGAAAACTTCTATCATTGGTGACATTGATGAAGGTGGTCCTAAGATGGTTGATGTGAAGTCCATGTTTGCTGCACAAACAATTAAGTGGATAAATAAATAAACTACCACAAATGCACCATGGAAGACCTTTTTGATGATTTCACTTCTCCCTATGGAGGTGAATTATTATTTCATTGTAATATTGATATCAAAATGTTAAAAGAGGCAAAGAACTCTCCCTAATTTTTACAAAGATCTATTGATCTTTTGCACCAACTTTGTTAAAGCTGACACGGTAAGCCCCCTTCAGCAATACATGTGGAATAATTGTCGCATCCGCATAAATCATACGACTTGTTTTTATAACACCTTTTTGGACTGCGGAATTATTATTGTGAGCGACCTTTTTGGACCTTTTTGACACTTTGGTTGGGAGGGGGCTTCCAAGATATTTGTTTTTGAAGTGGAGGGGATTGTTATCCGCAATTCCCTCCTCTTGGAAACATATTTTAAAGCTGGTTTTAATAGACAGCGTCAATGCAATTTAAACAAATTTGTTATTAATGACAATGAGATTGATGTGAATAATATGAATTCTAGATGTATTTACCGTATTTTAGTTAATAGAATTTTTACCCATCCTACCGCTCAAACAAAATATAAGAACAGGTTTGATATTGATGATGACGATAAGTGGAACCATATCTATATAAGACCATTCCAATCGTGTTCTGAAGTCAAACTTCGGATGTTTCAATATAAGATGGATGTTAATTGCTTGATGACAAACAAAAATTTGTGTAGGATGAAAATTATTGATAGTGATATGTGTTTCTTTTGTAATAACAATATTGAGGATATGAAGCATCTTTTGGGGGATTGTAACTATATATGTAAATCCTTATTGGAATGATTTTTCCGACTGGTATAAACAGTATTTTAATGACGATATTGATTTACATTATAAGCTTATTCTATTTGGCTTTGGCTCTGACCCTTTGGTAAACCTTTGTTTCATTTTAATGAAGAGAATTATTTATACTAACAAATTTAAAAAACAGACTCCATCCTTTACTCATTTCAAATACCTTGTGGAATTCCATTATAATCTTGAAAAGATTATTGCTGTTAAGTATAATACCATGTACAAATTCCTAAAGAAATGGAAGGCAATTGAAACTTTTTGTATCCAATGAGTATTTATTAAGCATTGCCCGCAGAAAAGTTTGAGGAGAGACAACACACCGATCTGGTATTAGTAGCAATTTGGCTGCCTACCACAACTCTTTTATCATTTATTCATATCAAACAGTAGCATATTTAAATTCCCACGCGCATCGGCCACGGCCACCTTTACAACGATTTGACAAGATTATTTATATAACGAGTTACAAAATTGGCTCTGAGCCTTGTGCGTGATGCGTGAAATAACATACAAAGATTCACAATTGTATGACAATAACACTAACAGTGATTGGTTGTCCCGATTGCAAAGCCAACCTACCATTAAGTAAGGATGGACTCGCGTATAAAAAGAACAGGAATTTTTTATAACTAGATTTCACCTTGTACATACAAAGATTCACAATTTGATGACAATATTGCAAAGCCAACCTACCATTAAAGTAAGGATGGACTCCCGCATAAAACTGACCGGAATTTTGGATAACTAGATTTCACCTTGTCACTGATATTTTTGTAATTGGTCCTGAAAACATGTATCATTAATATCTTTATTATTGCAATACTTTAATTTAAAACCCGAATTAATTCTTGTTAATAAGCCAGCCTAACATAGACAAAAGCAGGACGGCACTAGTATGCGATATTTCCCGCCTTCAACAAGACAAGAGATGCTGAATCGCCTACCAGTAGGCGACAGCATCATGAAATCACCAAGATCAAGCATATTTTATCGGCGACGTCACTTGTTGAGTCCCCGATCAATCGACGACCTTGACACGACGGCACAAGTTGTGACATTTTGCTGTCAAGACTGCTCGCCGATTTGTCGCCGAGTTGTTGGCTACAAGTCGGCGACTAGGATTCTGTAGTCGCCGATTTTACTGTCCAACTACACACAACCACTAATGATGCGCGCCAACTCATCGGCTACCAAACCGCTCATGTGTCCATGCCGACCTTCCCGATTAAAAAAAACCGCCATGATTTTTTTCAGGATAATCAGAATCAGGTCGCATCAACTAGGGTGCTGCCAATTTCTAGTGGAATGGGTCAAGGAAGTTTTTGATAACCGAAACATATTACTGATCACCGATTTTGAAAGCAGGAGAAAACCGGAGAACCCGGAGAAAACCTGCGAGAGCGTGCATGGATCGTGATAAACCAAGGTCGGCGATTGATCGGGGACTGAACAAGTGGCGTCGCCAATTAAACATCCTTGATCTTGTTGATTTCATGATGCTGTTGCCTACTGGTAGATTCAGCATATCTTGTCTTGTTGAAGGCGGGGAATATCGCATAAAAATAACCATCCCTGCTCATCTCTGGTCGGGATCCAAAATGTAAATTGTGCAAGTTTGAACAAGATTTCAGCCGATTTGAAAAAATGGTGGTCTTGTGTAGTTGGGAAGGGTTGGGTCGCGAGCTGTCTTCTACACACTAAGAAATAGCTAGTTGAAATATTGACTGTTCTGGGAAGTCATTTTAAAACAACCCCTTATAAGTTAATGTTAACCTCCATACGGGGTTGTCCTTCAACTTTTGACTTGGTATGAAGTGGAAAATGACTATGTTACCATAGTAGGTTTGGGGATCATTTTGAAATAGCCCTGGATGTAGTTAATTTGACCACCATATGGGGTTGATATTTGCCTTTCGACTTTGAATGTAGTTAAATTCGACTTTGTATGTAGTTAATAATAACTAGGCCTATATGAAGTTACAATTTAACTGCAGCAAAAGTCATTTTCAAAATGACTAGCATGCCAGTCAAATATTAAATATTTTATGAATATTTTTGACATAACAATAGCTCAATCCTTCAACTAATTCAAAGAATAACAGCAAATAT
The DNA here is from genome assembly GCA_035610835.1 of Ophiura sarsii. Classification (NCBI taxonomy): domain Eukaryota; kingdom Metazoa; phylum Echinodermata; class Ophiuroidea; order Amphilepidida; family Ophiuridae; genus Ophiura; species Ophiura sarsii. Next base: position 70,872,880 of record CM069448.1, read on the forward strand.
TATTTCCATGTATTCAATTTTATCTACAATAATATGAGATTTAATTAAAGACTATTTGAAAACATGTCTCACAATGCCGGCGTCTTAATTAGGCAAATCATCTCACAACTAACGTGAATAACACCATGGAAAGTCGATTCGTAGGATAGTATAGGATATATCGTCGCTGTTCTGACATAACGACACATCACAACAAAATTAAGTAAAGTGATGTGTCGTTATGTCAGAACAGCGACGATATCTAACCAAAAGAATTCAATACGTCACTGCTTGATGGCAGTGATTGTTCATACTGTATATTAGAAGCACATTATTGTTTTTATGAAGTAATAAACACGATGTTTAAAGCCGTTATACAGGTTTTCTTGACCTCGAGGTTCCCGACTTACAAATTAGATTAACCAATCTAAGTTAAACATTTGACTACAATGAAGTCAACATTTAAACGAAGTCAAAATTTGACTACAATGAAGTTAAATGTTGACTACAATGAAGTCACAGGCAAAGGAATACTAATGACTTCATTTAACAAGAGCTTGACCCTTTACTATTGATTGACTTTCTAATGCAGTCAAATTTTGACTCCATTTTAAGTTATTAGATGACTACATGTAAGTCACCTATGAATACCATGAGGGTCTTCATATACTGGGTCAAAAATGACTTAAATGGGTTCGGTGCATAGTTAACCCTGCATATGGGGTCAAAAATGACTACTTTAGGGTCATTTTTGACTACCTACTTTTAAGTGTGTATGTGACTGAACTGTAAGAGAACATCGTGTTTTGGTTTATTGTTTCCACTTGCAATTTTAATCCTCACAATGACATAAATACAGCATTTTTGTTTTGTTGATAAAGATACCACAAGTTAATTTTTGACCATTTAAAATCAGATCCAATCTTGACTTATCCCCTTTAAATGTGCTATCTACTGAAGACGGCAAATTACCAAGTATCCTGGATTGTTTGTGTCACGTCGATTCGTTTTAGGATAACAGGTTGCAAAAAGGATAACAATTGTTTTATTTTAACATTATTATGTTAGAGCCAGGGGCCAGGGGATAGTTTATGAACGGTAGAAGCATAGATCGTCAATAGAGAGGGGATGATTATCTCCCGGATTATCTCTATTTAATACAGAGACCTCGTCCTATTGTTATTTTTCTCTATGGCCATGTGTTTTGAACTCGCAACCCTTACCGTTGCATCTACAGATTTTGAAATGTTACACCATCTGAGATTCGAATTAGCATATCGCGATTTTCTACTTGTTCTACTCCATCAAAATAATATATTTTCTGAGCGGTAATCTCACAAGGAATCCAAATATGCTATTCTCTAAACAAAATTCACATGATTCTGCCAGGAGTATAACATTAAAGATTGGTATATAACTGTATTTGTATTCAGTGGCATCAGGGAGTATACAACTAACTATGGGAGAAGTATCTCAGGGCAAAGTCCCCCGGTTACCTGTACGCATATTCACATGTGAAAACTCGTTAGGGGGCGCTCCAGCGGTTGCTAAAATGCCCAGAGGATGTTCGACATGTTTTGCCTAGAGGAAAGAAGGCATGGGGGTTGGATTGAAGGGGATTTTGACTTTGTGATATGCTGGGAACAAGTGTTGCGGCGGAAAATGTTTGCGATACATTATAAATTACTAATAAATTGACTAAACAACTTAAATAGAACGAAATAAATAACTAAATAAAATAACAAAATCCATCGATCATTCAATTAGTCGGTCAGGAAAGAAAAAAAACTGTAAACAAATACATAATAAGCAATGAGCACAAAATAAACCCCCAATGCCGACAAGAACAATACCGTATATGGTCGAATCCAACGAAAAGTGTCCACGGCTAGATTTTTAGGGTCCAGTTTCAAAATGCTTCAATCTCTTATTCCTTTTCCTAACTCAAAGTCAACATATCAAGCTTGTATGGAAAAAAAATGCCATCACTAATCTCTCCAATTGACCACGTGGCGGAATGATGAAGTTGAAGGTACACTTCTCAATGTTCCCTACAAATACAAGTACCATAAAGTGATGATTATTCCACCTATTTACATATTTCATTCAAATTTGTGATTGTATTGTATTCAGAAGATGCTAATGCTGATAGAAAGTGATCATATTTGTCCAGGTGCTCATTTTTTGTTTACATTTTAGATTTACACAGTTAGGTAGCATTTGCAGACTCTCAATACTTTGAAACATGAGGTTGAGTCACTTTGTGTACTTTCACCAAGAAGATTTTAATGAACAATTGTTTTCATGTACCTCAAAGAGGGGAATGACCCTTTCTGTAAAATTTATAATGTTGAGCATGCGCCCAAAACCTAAGTACATACGAGGAATGTGGAAATTTGGTATTCGAAGGTAACAGGTAATGTATACGTAGGTAAGAGAAGTAAAACTGTAATAAATTAATGTTCTACTTAATTTATGTTACATTTTGGGGTGAAATAATTATGCAGGGCTGTTAACAATATTTGTTTTTTCAAATAAACATGTTAAAACATGTTTAAATAATCCTAATATTATGAACACATTCCCAGTAGTATACTTTTAAATAGATACTAGAATATTAATTTAATGTAGAAAAAATATACAATATCTAACTGTCAGTTGTAATTTTGAAAGGTTTATTAAGAACAATATATCAGGCAACATTTTGAAGCATTCCTATAAGAGAAAAACATGTTAAGACTTAAAACACGGTAGCTTACATTGCAATAATCAAAGTATTCGTAGGTAACACATTTGCTCTCAACTTCAACTTCGTTGACTAAGAACAGTTAGATTTGTTGATTTGACATAGGTTTAAGGTCAAAATTGTACTCGACGTAGTTGTTTATGCCCTGAATCGCGTGTGAGGGGGAATGTCGTATCAAAATGTCTTGATTGACTTTATAAGTAGATTTAAAAATGTGCACTCAGCGCTGCTTTTACAAAACAATCAGAATTGCGTAATATTCAAAACAGCAAGATTAACCAATTAAACATTAAAATAATATAAAACCATGTTCCTATTTCTAAGATATAAAAGAAAACACCCTTAGCATCAATAACCTCACTAGTGATAGACATATACTGTTATTATTCTTGATGTTAAAGGCATATTGAATATAATTAAACTTTTACACATGATAATTATGACAGAAAATCTGATCATCCAATTTTGTTAGTGTCTTTCTTGCTTGACTTTCAATTATTAAGAATGTGCGTTTAACTTCTACAAAACAGTCAGAAGTGTGTAATATTTAACATCTGATTTAGGGCAAGATGATGACAACATACATATCGTTCTGGGTTAAAATTTCGTAAAGGTATAGTTAAACAATCAATTAACTCGCTAGTAATACTAATATAATTACTGATCTAATTTGGTAAAAAGCATGTTCATCATTAAAACTAAACATGATAAAAACTTAATTAAGAAACATCTGATCATTCAGCCTCGTGATCATTCAGCCTTGTAATCTCTACTTAACAAGTTTAGTGGTTCTTGATGTATTCTGTGTGTAGTTAGTTCTTTAGGTCTCTCATGTCGCGAATATAAATATCTAATAGAACTTAATTACTCTTTGTTTATTATACAGGACATTCTAGAATGTTAAGAATGAACGTTTCAGTTTCCGTGTGAATCCAAAGTATTGGATCGAATCAACTATTGAATAGTTCACCGAGCCACCTTTAATTAGAAAGCGAGCGGTTTCCTTTAAGCAAACAGTTTGATTTGCCTGTAATTCATAGTCTTAAATGTCAGGTTATTTGTTTTAAGCAATAAAACAACTGGTTGCCTTCCTCAATTTGTTCTAAATAAAGGAGGCAAGTGAGGTCTTCTGGAAGTTATAATTTTGAATAGCTGTTTTAAACACGAAAGCCAGATCGCTTTTTGATTCATTTAATATATACTTTGAAATAATTCATATCAGACCTTATATATAAGTTTAATATGAGCCTAACATGTTCAAAGTCTAGAACATTCAAATATGTTGCATTTCAGTCCACAATGGAATAAAGCACATACAACTTTCAGCACTGACACATTCAGTTGTCAGATTAGAATTAAGATATAATTTCCTAGTTTGGAATTTGTATAATTCTGAATGTCGTACATAGTCAGTCTTTATCGAGTTTCAACCGGAGGCAGACCCCGTTTGACATAGAATCACCGTTATGATATATTTTGTCAGATGTAGACAAAATAGGAATTTTATGTTTAGAAATTCAATGTTGTTTGATTTAACAACACTAATCTAATAAGTTTTGCCACGACAGAGATATTGTCGGGCATGTGCCTTTCATTATGATTTTTTTTTTAAATCAACCACTGCTTAGTTCAATTACACTAAGCAATAAATGAAAAGGTTTTACTAAATTTCTTGTTCACTTAAAATACGTTTCGGTGACATTACACAACCTGCCAGAGCAAAAATGAAGCAAGTTATTTTATATTGTTACACATGAATTCCATTTTCAAATACAACTACAATAATGGCCAATATTAAGTACCTCAGTAGTCACTGCTCTGCAATTCCTGGGGAAATCGGTTAACGACGCATACATCATATCGACAAGCTGGTTTAAAACAATATTACGCACCAATCAATATTATTCCCGTCTTATACATTCCTACATAATATTTACATAATATTAGGTGCGAATGAAAGCGACAAACAATGCAGGAATTGTACCATGCCCATTAACTAATATATAAGTTACCTACGAATACAAAATGGAATATGAAAATATTTATTATGAAACCGAAATTTCATGGATGTTATGTCTAAATGTATCCATTTTAAGACGATCAATGTGTAATCTATGGATATAAATATCATTCATTCACTCTAACACCAACAAAAAATATGTTCTCTGCAAAAACAGTGTGATTACACCATGCATTTTATTTAAATCAACACCTCCCATTTTCGTTTAATAAGGAATATTATTTTTTACCCCTCCAAATATAAATATAATAATATATCCAGTCAGATTGTATGATTGCGCACTGCTTTTATGTAAAATGAAATAGTTTAGGGCCAATATGCACTGTGTATATTATTGAATGTTGCCTACATATGCATGTTACCTCCGAATACAGCATGAAGTCATGCACGAGATGCTCTCACTGAATATTTATATAAACATTAATCACCCCCATTGCGATTTAAATCAACTGTCAGATGATGTCTTTGCGTGAATAGCATACAAGACTACACTAATAGGGGTAATAAGATTGAGACAGAGGGAGGCTATATAATCAACTTTTAAGACAACAACATAATTGGAGGACGGGTACCGGCATCCTAAGATTTTGAAATCGAAGTTTGTGTGCGAAATATCTCGAAAAATACAGCTTGAATTAGTAAGATTTGTGGACACGATATTGGTACAGTATTTACCTCGGCTGAGTTCGAGTGACTGGTTATTTGGAGAATTATGAGGGATAATGTTTCCGCGATAGGGATACTTATTTTCTATTCGACATCGTCACATCAAAGAAAATGGCGGCGATTCTAGTTATTGTACCCCCGTATATCACCATAATGTTTATAAACTGCTCACAAAAAGTATCGAAACACTTAGAAATGATCCAATATATAACGGCTCGAAAGGGTATGCATTAATCAAAGCAAATAACCAAGTGCATAATTATGTTCTGCGTATTTTGACACCTCGATCGATGAGAGACGATGTTGAGGAGCGGAGTTATTGTCATTTCAATGGTCGTGGGTCCAGTTTCAAAAGTGACAATCACCCTATAGAAAGAGGTTCGCATTACTGTTTAGAATGATCAAATTCGTGATTTTCAATAGGGATGAGTGTCACCTTGGAAACTGGACCCACGATCATTGAAATGACAATAACTCCGCTCCGCAACATCGTATCGCAACGATTGAGGTGTCAAAATACGCAGAACAAAATTATGCACTTGGTTATTTGCTTCGATTAATGCATACCTTTTCGAGCCGTTATATATTGGATCATTTCTAAGTGTTTCGATACTTTTTGTGAGCAGTTTATATACTCCATAACGCTCCGTCGCTGATCGCAAGCGTGGATCACCGTTTTTTTCAATCAAGGGGCGTCATTATGTTGTGCCGTAGTTTACTACTCATGTGTGTGAGCGGAAAGAGTTCAAGCGTAGTAGAGCATGAAACTATACCGTATTGATATGAGTCCCCCCAAACGCCACTATACGCAATTCAGTTTGTGCAGCGCTAGGCTATTTTATGTTTGGTCTCGCCCCTAGAGATTGCCTTAGCTGAAATTTGTGTTTGCGATTACGTCTTCATTAAGTCATCAATGGATTCCAGATTTTGTGAGCATGTACAAATCGCCAATAACTTGGACGAGTTCAAAGTTGGGGTTAATCTGCCTCATATGAGTAAAAATATTTTTTTGCCTTGAGAATGCATATTTTCTTAGTACAAGTACAACGATGGTTGATGAGCGTCGCTATTTTTATTTTATATTTACATAAGTAACATAACAAACAGAGTCCCCGACTTGTCGCGGTTTTAGTTATACCATTGTAATACATGCTATTACACCATACGCATAGGCCCTACGGTAATATTGAAGACTGGGGGATGTAATCTATTCAAAATCATTGCCAAAGTTGGCCACATCGTTAGTTCGTAAAGAACTATGAATGTCGACGCTATTTCGAACATAGAGTGCATAGGTATGTTCATAAAATTTTGAAAAAATTATCTCTTTGTAAATGGAATACATGTACATGGAAACAAAGGAATCGAAACAAAGTACTTTACAATAAAAAAAAATGATGTTTCAACCATGGACTTCTAATAAGTCCATGGTTCAACCATGTCTGCAGGCTGAATAATAAACAAGTTAGGCCTAGAACCAAAAGTAGTTGGCCTCATATTGCTGAAAACTGGGCAAATCATGCACATTTTAAACCATTTTAGGTAAAAACGGTTTACTTTCATGATGTCTAGTTGCTTGTGCGGGGTTATATAGACATCAGTGAATACATCCTAGCCACATCGTACTACATCGCTGTATTCATCTAGGTAAACATGGAGTTTTCTACATATTTTGGTCAACTAATTTTCAAAAAAAAGTCGCCCTCTGTAGTCAATGATATAAACATCCCTAGCATAGGCTATACCTTTTAATTGAATATATTATCGACTCGCACATAGAAACGATCGGTTCTTTAAAATAAAATAAAAATTTATCCAAACATTAATAATGATATTTGCGTCCATTTTCCAAATTTTGACATTTGTCGGTCAGACTCAGGCCTACTTAATTTTTTTTTTAAATGCTCATGATTTCTATACGAAAGACATTTTTGTCATGAAATTGATTGCGGCTTGACTTTTTTGTATCATCGATCTCATATGTACCCCAAACAAATGAATTATTTAACCAAATAATGGTATTTGGGCTAATTTTTCAAATTTTGATATTTGTCTGTCAAGCCTAGAATTTTAAAAAAATAATTATGATTTCTATGCGAATGACTTTTTGAATTTAAAAAAAAAAAAATTATATGCGAATGACTTTTTTGTCACCAAATTGATTGCGGCTTGACTTTTTTGTATCATCGATCTCATATGTACCCAAAAAAATTGAATTACTTAACCAAATAATGGTATTTAGGCTAATTTTTCACATTTTGATATTTGTCGGTCAAGCCTAGAATTTTAAAAAAATAATTATGATTTCTATGCGAATGACGTTTTGTTGCCAAATTGATTGCGGCTTGACTTTTTTGCATCATCGATCTCATATGTACCAAAAAAATGGAATTATTTAACCAAATAATGGTATTTGGGCTAATTTTTTTCAAATTTTGATATTTGTCGGTCAAGCCTAGAATTTAAAAAAACAATTGTTATGATTTCTATGCGAATTACTTTTTTGTGGTCAAATTGATTGCGGCTTGACTTTTTTGTATCATCGATCTCATACGTACCCCAACAAATTGAATTACTTTAATAACCAAATAATGGTATTTGGGCTAATTTTTCAAATTTTGATATTTGTCAGTCAAGCCTAGAATTTTAAAAATAATAATTATGATTTCTATGCGAATGACTTTTTTGTCGCCAAATTGATTGCGGCTTGACTTTTTTGCATCATTGATCTCATACGTACCAAAAAATTGAATTATTTAACCAAATAATGGTATTTGGGCTAATTTTTCAAATTTTGATATTTGTCGGTCAAGTCTAGAATTTAAAAATAAAATTGTTATGATTTCTATGCGAACAACTTTTTTTGTCGTCAAATTGATTGCGACTTGACTTTTTTGTATCATCGATCTCATACGTACCCAAACAAAATTGAATTATTTAACCAAATAATGGTATTTGGGCTAATTTTTCAAATTTTGATATTTGTTGGTCAAGCCTAGAATTAAAAAAAAATTGTTATGATTTCTATGCGAATGACTTTATTGTCGCCAAATTGATTGCGGCTTGAGTTTTTTGTATCATCGATCTCATATGTACAAAAATTGAATTACTTAACCAAATAATGGTATTTGGGCTAATTTTTCAAATTTTGATATTTGTCGGTCAAGCCTAGAATTAAAAAAAAAATTGTTATGATTTATATGCGAATTACTTTTTTGTGGTCAAATTAATTGCGGCTTGACTTTTTTGTATCATCGATCTCATACGTACCCCAAAAAATTGAATTACTTTAATAACCAAATAATGTTATTTGGGCTAATTTTTCAAATTTTGATATTTGTCAGTCAAGCCTAGAATTTTAAAAATAATAATTATGATTTCTATGCGAATGACTTTTTTGTCGCCAAATTGATTGCGGCTTGACTTTTTTGCATCATCGATCTCATACGTACCCCAAAAAATTGAATTACTTTAATAACCAAATAATGGTATTTGGGCTAATTTTTCAAATGTTGATATTTGTCAGTCAAGCCTAGAATTTTAAAAATAATTGTTATGATTTCTATGCGAATTACTTTTTTGTGGTCAAATTGATTGCGGCTTGACTTTCTTGTATCATCGATCTCATACGTACCCCAAAAAATTGAATTACTTTAATAACCAAATAATGGTATTTGGGCTAATTTTTTAAATTTTGATATTTGTCAGTCAAGCCTAGAATTTTAAAAAATAATAATTATGATTTCTATGCGAATGACTTTTTTGTCGCCAAATTGATTGCGGCTTGACTTTTTTGCATCATCGATCTCATATGTACCAAAAAATTTGAATTACTTAACCAAATAATGGTATTTAGGCTAATTTTTCACATTTTGATATTTGTCGCTCAAGCCTAGAATTTAAAAAAAAATTGTTATGATTTCTATGCGAATTACTTTTTTGTGGTCAAATTGATTGCGGCTTGACTTTCTTGTATCATCGATCTCATACGTACCCCAAAAAATTGAATTACTTTAATAACCAAATAATGGTATTTGGGCTAATTTTTCAAATTTTGATATTTGTCAGTCAAGCCTAGAATTTTAAAAATAATAATTATGATTTCTATGCGAATGACTTTTTTGTCGCCAAATTGATTGCGGCTTGACTTTTTTGCATCATCGATCTCATATGTACCAACAAAATTGAATTATTTAACCAAATAATGGTATTTGGGCTAATTTTTCAAATTTTGATATTTGTCGGTCAAGCCTAGAATTTAAAAATTAAATTGTTATTTCTATGCGAACAACTTTTTTTGTCGTCAAATTGATTGCGACTTGACTTTTTTGTATCATCGATCTCATACGTACCCAAACAAAATTGAATTATTTAACCAAATAATGGTATTTGGGCTAATTTTTCAAATTTTGATATTTTAGAATTTAAATTTTTTTTAAAATTCTATGCGAATGACTTTTTTGTCGCCAAATTGATTGCGGCTTGACTTTTTTGTATAATGGATCTCATATATATCCAAAAAAAATTTTTAATCATATAATGATATATGGGTCCATTTTCCAAATTTCAGCATTTGGCGGTCAGGCAAATTAAAAAAAACCTTATGATTTCTATGCGAATACGGTATACGAGATAATTGTTGTTGTCAAATTGATCTCATAGGTAACTAAAAAGGTGATAAAACAACAAAATGCAACTACTGGCATTTTTTAACTGTAAACTAAAGTGCAAGTGAATGGCAGTAACAAAACAAGTAAATACTTGTTATGATTTCTATGCGAATTACTTTTTGTGGTCAAATTGATTGCGGCTTGACTTTTTTGTATCATCGATCTCATACGTACTCCAAAAAATTGAATTACTTTAATAACCAAATAATGGTATTTGGGCTAATTTTTCAAATTTTGATATTTGTCAGTCAAGCCTAGAATTTTAAAAATAATAATTATGATTTCTATGCGAATGACTTTTTTGTCGCCAAATTGATTGCGGCTTGACTTTTTTGCATCATCGATCTCATATGTACCAAAAAAATTGAATTATTTAACCAAATAATGGTATTTGGGCTAATTTTTCCAATTTTGATATTTGTCGGTAGAATTTAAAAATTAAATTGTTATTTCTATGCGAACAACTTTTTTTGTCGTCAAATTGATTGCGACTTGATTTTTTTGTATCATCGATCTCATACGTACCCAAACAAAATTGAATTATTTGACCAAATAATGGTATTTGGGCTAATTTTTCAAATTTTGATATTTTAGAATTTAAAAAATTTAAAAAATTCTATGCGAATGACTTTTTGTCGCCAAATTGATTGCGGCTTGACTTTTTTGTATCATGGATCTCATATATATCCATTTTTTTTTTTAATCATATAACGATATATGGGTCCATTTTCCAAATTTCAGCATTTGGCGGTCAGGCAAATTAAAAAAAGACTTATGATTTCTATGCGAATACGGTATACGAGATAATTGTTGTTGTCAAATTGATCTCATAGGTAACTAAAAAGGTGATAAAACAACAAAATGCAACTACTGGCATTTTTTAACTGTAAACTAAAGTGCAAGTGAATGGCAGTAACAAAACAAGTAAATAAAGATGAATGATGAATCTTTGACAAAAATTATCACACTAGAGTTACGATTACATTATGTTGATATCCATGCTGATCACTATTACGGGCGAAATATCTGTTTTCAATCGACTACGAAAACTAATCTCAGCCATTCAATGCATCGCGAGACTGCCGAATTATGCGTATTCGCTGTCAATCGAAAGCAAAACCCATTTTACCGCAAAGCCTTTAATTGCCTCTTTATTCAATTTAAAGAAATTTTAAGCCAAGTTTTCAATTAGCGTTTGCCTGGACTGTCGGTATACAAAGACGAATTTACAAAATTATTAACTTTAATCGATCGCGGCTATTCCGTTCAAAAAGCGTATATGTGTGTAATGCCTTGTTTTACGATGTAAACAATAATATCATATGCCGCCGGGCGATCAGCTGATCGATGTTGAGAGAACACAATGCGCATGCTCTAATCAGTTTCGTTCATCTCTCGTCGGTGATGGCGTAACGAATAAGATAGCCAAGTCGGCCCTCGTGATTGTGAGGTTTGTATTACATTAAAGGATTATTACTTTACTGTTTCTGCCTATTCTTCTTTGTATATTGTGCATTTGGTGTACAAGTGTGTTTAAATGTGCACTTCACTCAAACTTTCACCAGCCCCATTCCATTTATTAAAATGGAATTTGCATTTCAACTCTTGCTAATTAATAGACAAGCATGTCTATATACTATTACATGCTACAATTGTATTGGTGACAAAACGGAATGATATACCACTAATGAGTACTGACTCTTGTCCCTGCGTATAAAGGCAACATTTTTCTTACCCGCATGGTCCCCGCTATTTAAGTCCTAGGTCCCCTAGGGCCAAGGTTGCAACCGGAAAGTACATTAATCAAATCAAATTTTTTACCTTCACACCTAAATAAACTCTCCAGGCCACATCAAACACCAACAGCAGCTCTGTCAGCAATTCATTCTTATGGTTGAATCAAATACAAAGCAAACCCTTTAGAACAAACAAACGGGTTTCAAATATTATCTCCCACACAATAAATCCAAACCACTTCATAATCATTTCATTTTCATACCATCACTCTCCGCCCGTCCTCCATGGTTCTGGTCAGATCCTAACATATCATGTTAAAACCAATACAATTTCAATAACCGCCCTATTGATAACCACTAAATCTGACACTGCTAAACCCCATCAACCGCGAAACTCGAAAACCGCGAAGCCCGAGAACCGCTCTAGTTATTGATGCACTTGTACACAAAGTACAGAATTTTGTGAAAGGTTACTGATACAAAAGCTGAAAGTTTGATGCAAAACTTCTCCGTTGCTTGCCGAACGCAGCGCACATTTCTACTTTATTCCAGTCGCTACAAGTATGTAACAACAGAGGGAAGTACCACGGTATCGTTATTTGTATTTGAAGGTAACAGTTCATATTTCAAATTTGCCTACGAATACAGCCTTTAATTGCTAATATTTCAAAAATTGTTTCCTTCAAAATGATAAAACTTGTCGCACATGTACATTCTATCATACTTCGCTTACTCTATAGATATCATTCACTAATCTTTGTTTATATTAAAATGGCAGTGTTTTAAATAGGTATTCGGAGGTAATGCATTTTTTTTACCAAACCGATGGTTTCAGCTTTTAAAATTTCTAACAGCTTTATCAAAAAATCGACTTAAATGGGGACAATGCATTTAAGTATTTAACATATTTAGGCTTCCTTACAGCACAAATTACTCTACCTCAGGCGAATCCTTCCCCGAAAGTGAGATTTAACAAAACATGTATTTGTAGGTAACGTCAAAACTTACCACAGCAAAAAAAATCACAACAATTCAGGGATTGATCGAAAGTAACCACAAATTAAAAGAGGCATTCTTGAGATATCCAGCAATCAAACAGGCAAAATTATTTCCACTTAAGCTCGTTTTCATCTAAACGGTTATATGTCTAACAAAAAACCTTAACAACTATTTTGTAAAAAGGGTAAAAAATAGCAGGTTTATTGCCCGTATACGCCCAATTGTGCATTTAAGTTGGTCATATTAAATATGGTGCGAACCGTCTCATCGAGGCGGATACGTATAACACAAAAATAAAATTGTCAAGATATAGATTATTTTATTAGAGGCCTGAACATCACGTGTACACTTTTCGTTGGATTCGACCATATAGAGACTGTCAGTCTCTATATTTACGCAGTCACTCTTTAGACCGCTTTGAAGGACTTTTGATTTGAATGGGAATCAGCCCAAGGGCTCCCAAAAATGACACATGATTTTAAATACATAAACTTTGATAATATCAAATAAAACACTTTTTATTTGGCAGTTTGCTACCTTGGGTTTCTCGCTTACGCGATTGTCAGGCAAACTAAATGTTTTCCTTCCATACAACGAAGTCAGCGAGAAAAATATTCGCAGTACGCGCGCGCAAGGCATGTTGCGTATTCAATTCGCCTAACACTGCTCGCGCATAAAACGCAACGCACTGACATCGCTGAACAGATAAAGAAAACTGCGTTTAACATGTTTAACATTATTTTTTTCTCTCATATCGGCACTTGGAAACTATCTCGCTTCTCTTATTTATCAGAGTGTCTTTGTTGTGGTGGAGAATTTCTATTTTTTCGTCGAGGCAGAGGTTACATTGCCCTGATCTCCTTCTCTTTGTGTTGGATTGTCTTACTATTTCCCAGTCTATTGACACATTTGTGGCTCTTCTTCTTTTTAGGCCCCAAACGTATTTTGAGAGTTCTGGCTCGTTTATATACCTTTCATGTTAGAAGGATTTCTTATGGTTTCCATACCTTTCTTTGAACGTACCACCTGTGAGGCCTATGTATGATTTCACTTGCCCTGGCACCGAATTTACTGTAGCTTTATAGACTATAGCTGAAGACAAGCATTTTCCAAGAAGTGGACAGTCTCCTTTAACTCTACAATTACTGGGTTTTTTCGGCGGTTTTTCCTTACTCTTTCTGTTGATCTTGGTATTGTGAGACTGGCATAATTCTGTAATACCCTCCACACCCTCCACACCCTACATTAGTAGTATGCGTCGTTCTTAAAAATCATGCACTGTGAATACCCCTGTGAAGGGTATAACACAACATGCAACTGTAGCTCACCTTTACTGTGTTTCGGTTGAACATCTTGTGGAGTTGGTGACTCTGTGGAAAATGCTTGTCTATCAACTTGATGAATGTTCCTCCGACATTCGATGACACGTTTTTGCTAAATGGAGGATTGAACCAGATAATTTTCCGCTTGCGTGTCTGTGGTTTCTTGTTGTTTCTTTTGTTGTGCGCGCACTTGGTATTTACTCTGTATCAACTTGATTGTAGTGCCTCCTTATATATCGGAGCTGCATTCTTGAAGATATCTATAAACTTTGATAATATATATATACAAACAAATAAATAAACATACTTTTAAAGGTCAACAAACATCGCATTTATTTTCCATAGAAAACAATGCTAAATCGTTTTTTCTCTATTATCTATAGCAACCCTTCTGTTGGTAGATAGTTGATTCACTAAGTGGATTCATAAGATGAAAATTGGAAAAAGTAATCGGGTCAAATGGGTCAAATGCTCGGCTCTGCAGCAAAGCTATAGTATTTGATGTGCATTTCTCAGTTGCTTTACGTTGTCCACAATGTTATTTTAGGCCAAGAAAAACACCTGTTCTACGGGAAAACGGACCTTTCAGGTAGGGTCGGTCGTTCTTTTTTTCTCAAATATTTCGGGGATTGTTGGTGAATTTTCAACAATATTCGAATTTTTCAATAATTTCAAAAACAATTGAAAACATTTCAAACAATTTCAAAAAATTCAAAACAATGAAAATTCGGAAAAATGGATTGGTCAAACCTGTAGAACAGTGGGTTTTTTTCGTGGCCTTATGTTGACTTTTCTGTATCAAAACTGTAGGTCCTATTGGAGGAGCGATGAGTAAGCGTCTGTCACCCCGATTCACCGTTATAATGTTCAGCTTATTTGCAGCCGTAGGCCTTATAACTGCATCTCTAGTTTCATCATGGTATATGTTGATGTTGTCTACTGGATTGACAGGTAAATTACATAAAGTTCAGTTCAATTCACCACAAATAATGATATACAAAAAGTGTCCTTGTTGGTGTTTTAACATTTATTTATCATGCTATCTTTTATTTATTTTTCCTTCCTTGACCTCATAGAATATAGAAATAGTATACATTAATCGTTCAGCTTGAGGGCGTGCTATTTAGTGACGCTCTGTCATATATTGTTACACAGCGACGAATCAAGTCATGGAAGTGAGTCTTCCGCTCTGATTACGAATTCGTCCGATATCTCAATAGAGGGCGGACTTGGGAACGGTATATTGCGTTTCACGTGAATGGTCTCCCGTCACAGTAATTGAAAAAAACTCCTATGGAGAGTGTACAGGGTGTCCCTAAAAAAATTGTGCACATGTTTGCGACCATGAAGTCCTAAAGTTTGGTGTAATATATTTATACACACGAAAAGGCAAAACACTCAGTTTTCAGATGCCGTTTATTTTGTCTGATTTGAATTTGTCAATCCTGAGATATGGACAATTAACTAGAGCTACCCATAATCGATGTTGTGCCACTTTACAGTTTCAAAGGTTTACTCCTAAGATACAACTTCCACTTGAACAATTGCCCTTCACCAGTGTTATGCAAAATAACATTTTTGTATTGAGATTGAATAGGTTTAAATAACAGAATGAGTGCCTGTGTATCCAAGCAGAACTGAATATAAAAACATTTGGTACATGATTCGAACCAGTCCTTTTAACGAGGTTTCACAAAATGTTTATTGGGCCTACATTTTCAAAACAAGACAGACGTCCATATGGCTGGGTGCGGCCTCAATTTGCAATAGACATGATAGAAGAGGGTGTTCATCATGTTCTTGGTCTTAAAATATCACGAAACGAGAAGTCAAGCAGAACAGTCACCAGAGAGTTTGTTATTCATTTATCAAACACTCACGTACCATCTAGGAATACACCTTGTATTGTCATTGTATGTATCTCATTTGAGGAAAATAAACTGAACTGAACCTATATAAAAGTGAGTATTGGAAATGCTTGGTAGATGGTATGCGTACAAGCATCAATGAATAGAGAACATTCTGGAAGACTAAGATATGAAAAGTGGCAGGACACAGTAGCACATTGATAACGTGCGCGTGCACTTGAGAGGGATCCCAGCATAACTGCTCGTAGAAATCTCTTACCACATATTCCAAGGACATCATTTTTGTTCCTCAGCCTCTTTTAAACAATTCTGGTCAAATGCCCACCTCAATGTTTCAAGACGATTGATGCCCATGGATAGACCAATGTTAGTATCGTTTTGAGGCTCGTAATCATTTATTCTGTAAAAGTGGCACAACATCAATTTTGGATAGCTTTGATAAACTGGGTATATCTCGGAATTGACAAATCCAAATCAGATGAAATAAACGGCATCTGAAAGCTGAGTGTGTATAAATATATTACACCAAACTTTAGGACTTAATGGTCAACAAGTTGCCCAAACATGTGCACAATTTTTTTAGGGACACCCTGTACTTTAGGTCCCAGATTCTGGTATTTACTACATGTAGTATCGTCCGATACTGGAACACCCAGTAACCCCCTATTCCTCTAATATGCCTATTATCAATGTAAATAAATTGCTACACTCATCAAAGTCACTATACACACTATGTATGGCTAAAATACACGCAATCGGTGGTAATAAAACAACCCTCGGTCGTTTGGTGATTTATTTCAGTACCGTTAAACTTCATCTATAAGCCCACATTGACTAATAGTTAATAAGCTGAAAATAGATTAAAAAAAGGTATGAGCGCCCTCTTTTGATCTAGAGAAATTAACATGAATGAGTTTAGTGTATTCGATATTCAATACTATATATAAAGTTGTATTACTATCTAAATAATTTTATGGACAGACGAATTGCTCAATTGGTAAAGCGCCCGGTAAAGCGTCAACTTCAGTATCACGAGGTTGGTGGATCAATTCTCAACTACACCCTTTGCAATTTCTTTTGAAATCCAAGTGATATAGAAATTAATGCAAACTTTAATGTAAAATTATTACTCAATTATACTAGCTTTATTCTTATTTTTCAAAAAACAAGCGCATAATTAATTTGATTGTATAAAGTAATGATCTTAATAGTCCAACCTTTTTATAAGCTAAAACACATTTATACTACAAATTAACCACAGCAAAATGTATTCATTGACTTATTTTAAATGTTTCACACAGTAATCTTAAACGTTTCCTTCATCATGATTTAAGGGCAAATTATGATGATGCATATTAGGTTGGTAGATCAAGTTAAGCAACAAAATGAAAGTAACTATGCAAACCACTATAATCCTGGTCTCACAATGAATGAATAGGTGAATGAATGAATGAATGAAT
This sequence comes from Ophiura sarsii, assembly GCA_035610835.1. Lineage (NCBI taxonomy): Eukaryota > Metazoa > Echinodermata > Ophiuroidea > Amphilepidida > Ophiuridae > Ophiura > Ophiura sarsii. Next base: position 70,890,346 of record CM069448.1, read on the forward strand.
GAATGGCTATTAAATCAATTTATTTCCAATAAGATAGAGGGCCGTCCATTTATACCGACCCATCAATCATACATGTAGCTATAAAACAGTATCTGACATAGCAGTCTCGTTTAGCTCAATTGGTTAAGCCGACAGTTTGGGCAATGGCAATTGTGATCGCAGGTTCCAGATGACAATACCTGGTTCGAATTTCACTTCAAGACTTCTTCTTTTGGAAAGTTTATAAATATTTATGGTGTATATTAAATTCTTAACTTTGTTTTTACCATGAATAAATAAGGAATCTATCTTTGTCTTTAATGTGGGTTTTCCCTCTTTTTTCTCTCTTTCTTCTATTTTTTATTTTTTAATGTTATCACAATCGTTTATAAATAGTACAAACATTTAAATAAACTGGACTTCTAAAGACAGTATTAATCATAAATTAGAGGATACTTTGACGGGTGGACATTAGTTCAAACATACAGCGTGTTTTTACTGAAGAAAAAAAGCAGGCATATGACTGCTAACGGATTAAAATCCCCCAGTAAAAACACACCACCACCGGCATTTGCCCGCTCATACCGGTTTATTTCTCCTGGATTTTAGATGCCTTTTATCCTTCGAAACCAAGGATAATAGCGGTTGAAACCGGTTAGGAAAAGCAGTCTTTCGTCAGTATAAACACGCACGGTTCTTGCTCAGCGCGTTTGCCGGTGGAAAGCGGAAGTGGGCACACGATGCACGATCACCTGACAATTAAATGCAAACAGATGTGTATGACCTTTCGCTGGCATTTATTATAATGAGGTCAGCGGCAGCCGGCAAGTTTGTTTATCGAACTGCAATAAAAACACGTCTCTCACACGAGCAACCGGCTTTTATCCTGCTTTTTATAAGACGGGTAAAAGCCGGTTTGCTTAATAAAAACACGCTGATAGATAATCGACACAGGGATGGTTAGTGGGTGTTTTGTTTGAAGCTATTTGTGTTTTGGACCAAGGTCGCTCAACACAAAAGCCGATAAAGCCTTTCGCCCTGACATGAAATAACTTCTTAACATCCATAAATAATACGCCACTCTCGTTCGCAGATGCATTAAATCGCTAGGAATCGATTTAAAAAGAAGTGCTATTGTCCATCGCGCTCATCATGGGTTCGAGTTTACGTGTAATAGAAAACTGGGTGAAATAAGTGTCTATAAACTTCACAAATATCGTTACATCTATCGCATCGGTGAATGCGTGTATTAAATTTATATGCTTCAAATATTAGAAGTATCTTAACTTTCACCGTTGCTCTTTTTATCAAACTAATTTTATGTATCCCGTTAGCTAGTATTAGATACTGTAGTTGCCGCAATAGACTATCAATACCCGTTCTGTTTACCGGGCTTTTCAAAAATGCTAGTTAAACAGGTGTGTGCAAAACAGACATAGATCAGCTCCGAGCAACATTTCAATAGAGATAACCCGGGACTTAAAACCATCCCTGTGTCGATTATCTATGGTTCAAATCAACCTCCACGACTTAGTATTGAAGAAGACATGCATGGATGGAGTACAATGGGACAATACGTTGATTACAATTCACTGCTTTTCAATTCTGCTACTTATGGTCTTTTGTTTTTTGTGTGAATGGTTGGCCATTGTTGGTTGTAGATGACAATTCCTGATTCGAATTTCACTTCAAATTCTTTACAGTGTTTTATTTTTATCTTGAATGAATAAAGGAATCTGCATATCTTTGCCATTCATGTTAGGGACCGTTCATTATTTATGGTGGAGGGGGGTGGTAAACTATAGGGGTGGCGGTCATGTAACTTTCATATGTTGAAATAGGGGGGGGGGGGGGGGGGGGGGGTTATGTAACTTTTTATTCTTGAACACGCGGGGATGATGGCAGCTGTTTTTGACGCTGACCTTATCTGCCGCAACTATGCGGTACTTAAACCAAAATCAGTGCCGATGTACCATTCGCCAAGAATAGGTATGACTCAAACGTGCAATGTCGCGTTTCGTATCAATGAGGACAACATGCAAACAGTCAAAACTTTATTGACTGGCCATGGCTTGCGTGTCCAGTTTGCTTGAATTTTGTTTCCTTTAAAAAAAACACCAATTTTTTTTAATAAAAAAAACCCCAAAAAACCAAAAAACCCACAAAGATAGATTCCTTGTTCATTCATCATAAAAATAAAACACTGTCAAGAATTTGAAAATTATGACCTTTCCAAAAGAAGAAGTCTTGAAGTGAGATTCGAACCAGGTATTGTCATCTGGAACCTGCGATCACAATTGCCCTAGCCCAAACTGTCGGCTTAACCAATTGAGCTAAACGAGACTGCTATTTTAGATACTGTTTTATAACTACATGTATGATTGATGGGTCGGTATAAATGGACGGCCCTCTATCTTATTGGAAATAAATTCATTTAATAGCCATTCATTCATTCATTCATTCATTATGAGACCAGGATTATAGTAGTTGGCATAGTTACTTTCATTTTGTTGCTTAACTTGATCTACCAAACTAATATGCATCATCATAATTTGCCCTTAAATCATGATGAAGGAAACGTTTTATAAGATTACTGTGTGAAACATTTAAAATAAGCCAGTGAATACATTTTGCTGTGGTTAATTTATAGTATAAATGTGTTTTAGCTTATAAAAAGGTTGGACTATTAAGATCATTACTTTATACAATCAAATTAATTATGCGCTTGTTTTTTAAAAAATAACAATAAAGCTAGTATAATTGAGTAATAATTTAACATTAAAGTTTGCATTAATTCCTATATCACTTGGATTTCAAAAGAAATTGCAAAGGGTGTAGTTGAGAATTGATCCACCAACCTCGTGATACTGAAGTTGACGCTTTACCGGGCGCTTTACCAATTGAGCAATTCGTCTGTCCATAAAATTATTTAGATAGTAATACAACTTTATAGTATTGAATATCGAATACACTAAACTCATTCATGCTAATTTCTCTAGATCAAAAGAGGGCGCTCATACCTTTTTAATCTATTTTCAGCTTATTAACTATTAGTCAATGTGGGCTTATAGATGAAGTTTAACGGGTATTTGTGGGGCAGTATCAGTAATCATTCTCTTCTCCCTTTTTAACATTTTTGTAACATATGTTTTGTTTTAAATAGGTTTCTTAATCGGAGCGGAAGTGGTTGTGATAGCCGAACTGGCTAACTATTTTGATGAATATTACGTTGTTGCGATCTCAGTTTCAAGGATTGGTCTCTCCTTGGGTATTATGATTATGCCACCTCTGACACAGACGTTGCTTGATGTCTACGGATGGCGCGGAACTATGATGATGCTAGGCGCATTGACGTTGCATCTCATACTTTGCGGAGTAATACTTCGACCTGTAAGACAGACATCGATAATACAAGATATGTTCAACGAAGATGAAAGCAATCGGTATACAGAAAATGACCAACCAAATAAAACTAGTTTAGCAAATATCTTGTACTATTTCGATGGTGTTTTATTCAAAGATATCAATTTCGTATCGCTGTTGTTATACAACGTAGGCAGTGGCTACTGTTTTGTCGGTTGGATGGTTTATCTGGTTCCTCATGCCGTGGAGGTAGGCTTCTCGCCATCTTCAGCATCTTATCTCGCAACCTTTGGAGGAATAGGCTGTCTTCTTTCCAACTTACTCTACCCATTTTTCAAAATGAAATTTGGCGATAAACGAATCCTTTACAGCACGTCCGTCCTCTGTTTTGTAGCGTTGACGATTGACCCGGTATTTTCGGTTTCCCGCTCTTATGTCGGATTTGTAATGTCTTCTGTTGCTTTTGGGTTTGGACGAGAAATGGGCATCACCAGTGTGTTTACATTGTTTAAAGAGACTATAGAAAAAGACAAAATGACGAGTGCTGTGATATGGTTGAACGTCTCTTATAGCATTGGATCCATCTTTAGTGGGTTTTTGTCAGGTAGGTATTAGTAGGGTTAACTGGGGTAAGTGGGACACGTGCTATACTATTCTTGTTTTCCTTTTTTTTTTAAAGTTTAAATCTCAATAGGAGTTTATTTTTAAGCCGCTCAAGATGATTGAGACCAACTCTATAACTTTGGTGTGATAAGCATGTTCATATAGACACATTAAAGTAAACACCATGACAAAATTGGGCCGAAATCAGGTCACTTACCTAAAGTTCGAATCTTAGACGTAATAATTATTGTGATTCCCCGAAAAGACCATTCTTTTTACGATCAATTTGTTATATCCCCCATTATGTCCAAGAATCCTGACATTAGCGGGGCACTCTATGGTAACTCAAATATTAAAAAATAACTATTTTTTAATCCGCCATATTAATTGATTCCCCTTTTCCGGACCAATGCCCATCCCCGCCCCCCCCCCCCCCCCCCACCCCCACCCCCACCCATCAAGATATTCATGAACACTCCCTTAATGCATAACGTTATTTGTTTAATTTTTTTGCAGGCTGGATATTTGACAACAGTGGTAGTTATACCGGGTCCTTCCTGATCCTTGGTGTTGTGTCATTGTTAGGGTTGATTCCGCAGTCTATTATAGACATTCAAAAACATTATAAGGATACTAAGTATAGTAGAGTGCCCACCGAGGATCGTATGAAAAGTGACAAGAAGATAGTACCGTAAAACAGGGTGAATAGGGACATGGGGGTGAATAGGGATAACAATGGGAAAAGTTTTTTAAATGTCACCCGGCCAGTTTGTGTACCGTAACACGGGGTGAATAGGGACATGGGGCCCCATATCCCTATTCACCCCGTTTTACGGTACATTAAAACCGCCATTTGGGTATAAAGGTATGCGTGATTTATATCGATTGAATCCAAACAAAATTGCGATCGACGCATTTCAGATATGCAATTGTATACAATGTCCGTTTGTGATACGTAGGTACGAGACTATTCTGTATTGGATTCAGCTTGCGGTTTCAAGAGTTTGATGAAATTCTTGCTATACCCATAATAATTACCACGCTTTTCAAACATGCCAGTCATACCTGCAGGTGTGAGCGAGACGCACATAACAGCTCTACACAACATTTCAATGGGATTTCAATAGACTTGATTGTCCCGCGCTAGAGGCCTTGCATGCATTCATTGATCGGCTTTCCAAAAAAAGAATCAACCATGCGGCATTCACCGAAATTATGGTGAATTACAGTCCATTCATTTTATTCTTTGAATTGACGCGGGGTTTTTGAAAGTGATATTCACTGGCATGAATGAAAGGAGATTTTTAGCTTCTTGTAGTAGGTGAACGAAGTTCAGTTATAGTCTGCCATGATTCCGGTAAAAGACTTCATTCATATTTTATGAAGGGACTCTATTGAAGGTCTATGGTGTAACCTTGAGACGATGTGATCCCAACGGTGGCCAAAATGAAAACGATGTCACCGGCATTGACTCGATCACTAATATACTATGATTGCAATGCATTATGGGAATATTTCCGAGTTGCTGTTCTTTCGCCCCATCTATACCAACAGCAGCTCGGAAAATGTTCCCATAATTCATTGCGATCATAGCACATTTTAGCGATCGCGTCAATGGCGGTGACTTCATTTTCATCTTGACCACCGTTGTGATCAAGTAAGCAAAATCATGTTTGTACCATACAGGAATGAGGAGTTATTGTAAATTGAACGTAGAATTGGGAACATTTTCTATGTTCCCCATAAAGATAGTACACAGTGCCACCGCCTCCACCCTGACTTACCAAATATAATCAATCATATCTCAGCCAAGCAGTTATAGAAAAACCTATTCACTCAATGTAGCTAGTTTGATAAAAAAAAAAAGCAGCGGTGAAAGTTAAGATATTTTGTAATATTTGTAACATATAAATTGAATACACTCATTCACCGATGCGATAGATGTAACGCTATTTGTGAAGTTTATAGACACTTATTTCACCCAATTTTCTATTACACGTAAACTCGAACCCATGACGAGCGCGATGGACAATAGCACTTCTTGTGAAATCGATTCCTAGCGATTTAATGCATCTGGGAACGAGAGTGGCGTATTATTTATGGCCATGTGTTTTGAACTCGCCACCCTTACCGTTGCATGTACAGATGTTTACATTTTACACCATCTGAGATTCGAATTAGCATATCGCAATAACTACTTGTTCTACCCGATAAAAGGAATTCAAATATGCTATTGGAATTTAGATAGGATCGGATTTTTTCATATTTTGATTTAAGCTCAATGATATTTGTAAACCTATCCCAATCATAATTTTACTGTGCATATTAGTTCCTCATGTAATTACCTATCAGAAAATAATGGTTGTCAATGGTAACTTGTTGAAATATACTACATCGAGATGTAAATGAGCACAAACATTTACATTTCATATTTATTAGAATTATTATTTTTGGGGGTATGCACCCTATCCTGAATTATTATTTTTTGGGGTATGCACCCTATCCTGATTTAAACGGCATTTTCGAATTCCCCTACTTAAGAGCTTTCCAAAAATAGATAATTTTGCTATCATCGGTTGAATACTTTTTTTGTTATAATTATGTATGTAAAACCGATGAATTAGGGCAAGTTCGCTGTGTAGCGAATAGGGAAAAAGCCAAGGACAATGCAATCGATTCATGATTACAATCGTTACATAATAGTTGTCACGTTTGTTGAAACAGAATCTTATAGAATATAAAATAATCTATAAAATGAGAGCAAAATCATGTTTGTACCATACAGGGATGAGGAATTATTGTAAATTGAACGTAGAATTAGGAACATTTTCTATATTTCCCATAGAGATTGTACACAGCGCCGCCGCCACCGCCGCCGCCGCCGCCACTGCCACCGCCACCACCCCTGCCTTTCACAATATAATCAATCATATCTCAGCCAAACAGTCATGGAAATACCTGTGAGTGATTTATTCACACAATGTAGCTAGATAAATAGGCTTTCACATGACACTTCAACCTTCTCTCTACCACATTTAGTTGTTGAGTTAATAGAGAAAGATGAGTGATTAGTTACCAAAAATGCAACGCCACCACCCTTTTGGGTGGTGAGTTCAAAACACATGGCCTTATGGATGTTAAGAAGTTATTTCATGACAGGGCGAAAGGCTACATCGGCTTTTGTGTTGAGTGACCTTGGTCCGAAACATAGCTTCTAACAAAACACCCACTTAACCATCCCTGTCTCGATTATCTATGTTCAAATGAATTTATTTATTTGCGTCTTTCGTGTTAATAGACGCACAAGTGCTACACCACTCTTGCGGGAGCTTCATTGGTTGCCAGTCCAGCAGAGAATTGACTTCATGATTTTTAATGCCGTATGTCTATTTCCAAGAGTTGTTTTAAGATCTTTCAACGACAGTTTTCCGCCTTGTTGTACCTTTCAACAAACATGCTATGACTGATACCGCTAGCTCATATATTGGTCCAAGGCTGTGGAATGATCTCCCACTCTCCAGCCACCTGCTCTCCCTATTAAACTGCTCATGTACAGTTATTAAAAATGGTGCTTAATCTGTTCATATAGTGCGGTTTAGCTTCACTCCGTTAGTGCCCTCAACGGACTAAAGCGCAATAACACTAACAAAATTACTAAACTGCTATGTACAGTTTTTAAAAGGTGCTTAATCTGTTCCTATTATGGCAGTTTAAGGCATAAAAACACCTCTGAAACGATATTCATGAATAACTACAGGTTAAAACACTCTAGGAGTTGGTGGTCGGGGAGGTAAAAACAAGGATGACTCAATCTTAAACAATAAATATCGAATATCCTACATTCTTAAACAATCAATATTGGATATCCCACATTCTTAAACAATGTTGTCAGTGTGAGTGTTGAGGCCGTTAAACTGAACAGATTAAGCACCTTTTGTTTAACTGTACATAGCAGTTTATTAGGGAGACAAGGTTGTCTCGTACGTACCGCATGCAGTGTCAATGCAGTGTCAAATCATTTTAAAAAATGCTAAAACTCAGCTTTTTCCGCTAATGTATTTTGTTGTTGTTGTTGTTGTTGTTGTTGTTGTTGTTGTTGTTGTTTATTCAATTTCGGATGTAATGCACCCTTTTTAATAATAAAAAATGAGTGTTCTTTTAACCCATGCTTTTTAATGTTTAAATTGTATCTGTATATTATTGCATTGTACATTTAATTAGTTAACCTATTTTAATATATTTTGATTTGTAATATTTAATACGTTTATCTGTATATGTAGAGCGCATTGGTCGTGTTTTAGAAATGCGCTTAAAGGGGGGACTCAAGGAAGTTTTTGATTTGATTTTTTGAATTTTGTGAGTGCTGTAATTATTGAACTATTAAGAGAATCCAAATTTGGCGTCAATTTTGACCAAAAATGATGATTTGAGAAAATCACAATATTCACTTTTTTAACCCAATTTTTTTTAACAAAGCTAAAAAAAATATTTTTTTAGTAAAAATGCCCACATCGCTTAATAGTGATGATGTAAAGACACTAATGAAGGAACGATGTTTTTTTCTTTTTAACCAAATCTAATATTTTTTGAAATTTTGACAAAAAAGTGCCAAAAACGTGAAAAAATGGATTTCTTTTTTACTCTGTTTAAAACCCAACAGTAAAGGACGGTACATGTCTTTCTTCGCCACTAGTGGTGGGGGAATGTCGTTGGCGGGGATTCAGAGGGTCGAGCTGTTGGGTTTTAAAAGTGTCAAAAAAGGGATCACTCAGACTTCCAAAAGGCACATGACAAGCTGTTAAATGAACAGTCTCACAGAAAATTGACACTTTATCAATCAACAATGTTTCCAAAATGTATATGGGATTTCACTGTGTCCTTTTTTACTTGTCTCAATATCGGGTTTTGTAGAAAATCTAATGATCATTACATGCAACAAACATGAATTTATGAAGAAGAAGTATATAATGCACACATACAGCACCGTTACTAGTGAAATTAATGAATTAACATTTCCATTCATTATAGCTGAAGTCATATTGTTGTAACCATAACAATGGGTCCTAATTAATATCGTGAAAACATAGATGTGCGCGTATAGACATGAATCGTCCTTGTCTCCTTCACCTTCTGCATCATATGACTGGAAAAACGAGACGGAAAAAATGGGGCTGATTATGCTGTTAGAAGTATCAGTGGATGTGTAAGGTGGTGGTATAATCCATGCCCCCCCCCCCCCCCCCCTCCCCCACCCCCCTCCCCAATCCCATTAGAGGGGAAATAGGCTACTATCACTATACCAGTCTATCGGATTATATTTGTTTCATGAATTTTCCAATTAATTATAGCTAAAGCCATACTTTTTAAACATAACAATAGATCCTAATTATTATCGTGAACACATAGATGGTTCGTGTGCCACGAATTTGAACCCCGTCGTATTTTGAGGAGGTGTGACATTTTTACACTGTTAATGATGTTTATGATATACTCGTTTCTATATTTCTCGTCATAAAATGACCAATTTGGTGTCATTACAAAGCACAATAAATGTTCTTTCCACACCCTCCAAAAAAAAATGTCTTAATTATTTAAGTTTTAATTGGAAGCAATTAATTGATCAAAGGGTGCTGCGGGAGGAGGAGGAGGAGCCGCAGCATGAGGAGCCAATCTCATAGACACGCTATGAAATACTTCATTCACTTCACTTATTGATAATCAATATATGGTAAAATCCAACGAAAAGTGTACACGGCTAGATTTTTAGGGTCCAGTTTCAAAATGCTTCGATCTCTTATTCCTTTTCCCCACTCAAAGTCAACATATCAAGCTTGTATGGAAAAAAGTGCCATCACTAATCTCTCCAATTGACCACGTGGCGGAATGATGAAGTTGAAGGTACACTTCTCAATGTTACCTACAAATACAAGTACCATATTTTGATTACGTGATGATTATTCCACCTATTTACATATTGCATTCACATTTGTGATTGTATTGTATTCAGAAGATGCTAATGCTGATAGAAAGTGGACATATTTGTACTAGGTACTCATCTTTTTTTACATTTTAGATTCACACAGTTAGGTAGCATTTTCAGGCTCTCAATACTTTAAAACATGAGGTTGAGTCACTTTGTATACTTTCACCAAGATGATTTTAATGAACATTTGTTTTCATGTACCTCAAAGAGGGGGAATGACCCTTTCTGGAAAATTTAGAATTTTGAGCATGCGCCCAAAACTTAAGTACATAGAGGAATGTGGACATTTTTTATTCGTAGGTAACAGTTAATGTATACGTAGGTATAAGAGAAGTAAAACTGTAATAAATTAATGTTGTACTTAAATTATGCTGCATTTTGGGGGTGAAATGATCATGCAGGGTTGTTAATAATATTTGTTTTTAAATAAACATGTTAAGAGTCATCTCAGGTAAATATCGAGTACAGGTGGCAAAGCTCGCCGATTTTTTTATTTATTTTTTCCTGGCCAGGTTGAAGTACTTTGGTAGCATATCAGAAAAACGAGATTAGTTTGTTACTCTTTTACTCGTTGCCATGGCAACAGCCCAATTTAGATTTTAGCCATTTTTTGGTCAATATCAGTTAAAAATAGTCGAAATTTACCGCACATTCGTTATCTTATTGCAGCAATATGCAAGATTTTTTTTCAAAAGTAGCTATTACTTGATAAAGATATATCTTTATACTTTAGACACAAATAATAAAAATAAATAAAAAAAATTGTTTTGATGTATTTTCTGACCTGGCAACACTGCTAGTTTTGACATATTAAGAAAATTGATATTTTAGCCTATCTTTGCATCTCATAAAAACTACTTGCCAGGGCACTCAGGATATTGTCCTCATAGGAGGAGGGAGAGATGACTTTACCCTACTCATATCTGATGAAAACAGCTTGGGTATTATATACTTTAACGGCAGTGTTGCCAGATAATGACACATTTTGGAAAAATTACAATATTTCGTTTGTTACAAATAATGACATTCATTTTGATACTGAAGCCATTTTATTACGACAAATTGGATTTAGTATATACCAGATGTTCCAGGGACTTCCATAGATACCCTTTAAGTAAAGCAGGTGGTAATATAGGGCCTATACTTCTACTCTTGTTGCCAGAAAGTTCACAGTTCGGCAACATTGCTATATTCAGATAATTTGATTTCGTATATTAGTCGGGTATGTACAGGGAGTGCACGTGCACCCCAGTACTAAAACCAAACCAACTTTTTAGGTGTCTTTTAGGGTCCTTAAACACATTTTAGATGTTAACAGTGAAAAAAAATGGGATGCTCTCCAGATATCCAAGATGGCGTCCAAAATGGCCGCCAATACAGGTCAAATCTCATAAAATGACATATAGCAATCAATTGTATGGTGAAAGTATAGTTGTAATAGTGGGATGTATGTATTAAACCACTAGACACTCATATCTAGAAGTTGTGCTTTATTAACACACCTAAATCCAAGATGGCTGCCAAAATGGCCGCCAAAAATGGTAAAATTCCATATATTGGCATATATAAACCAACATGTATGATCAGAGTAAAGTTTTAACAATGGGATGTATGTGTTAGACCACTAGAAACTCATACTTAGTATTTTTACTTTGTTCACATATTTTAAAATCAAAATGGCCGCCAAATTAATGGCCGAAATTGGTCAAAAGTGGTCAAAATTCCATAAAATAGGCTAATATCAACCGAAATGTATTATGAAAATATAATGTTAACGATGGGATGTATGTGTCAGATCACTAGTAGCTCATTTCCAGTATTTTTGTTTTGTTAACACAGTTCAAAATCCAAAATGGCCCCCAAAATGGTTCCCAAAGTGGCTGAAAATTTGTCAAATTTCATAAAATGGGATAATATCAACCTAAATTTACGATGAAAATTTAGTTTTTTAAATGGTGGGATGTATGTATTAGACCACTAATAACTCATACCCAGTATTTTTGGGTTTTTTAACATAGTTCAAAATCCAAAATGGATGCCAAAATGGCCCCCAAAATGGTTCCCGAGGTTGCTGCAAAAATTGTAAAATTCCATTAAATGGGATAATATCAACCTAAATGTATGATGAAAATATAGTTTTAAGGATGGGATGTATACATGTATTAGACCACTAGTAACTCATATCTACTAAATTTGCTTTGTTAACATACTTTAAAATCCAAAATGGCCCCCATAATGGGTTCCAGAATTACTGAACAAATTGTTTGAATTCCATAAAATGTGATGATATCAACCAAAATATATGATGCAAGTATAGTTTGAACATTGGGGGTATGTAATAGACAACTAGTAACTCATATCCAGTATATTTGCATTGCAATAGCATACTTTAAAACCAAGATGGCCACCAAAATTGCCGCTGTCAATGTAAAAATAGTCTACATGAGTGTATGATAATTCAAAATAGATATTGTCAGAGTGTATACATACATGTATACTGTTATACTGTACACAGCGCCCTACCTCGGACATTAACGGTACAGTGCCCCTGAAACCTAGGGACATGCATCTTTATGTACACAGAACGGGATGATCCCCTACTCTTTGCGAAGGAGTCTGTGACCTTTAACGTGCTCGGATTTTGCTCTTCAGATGCATGAGACCACCATTTATACGTGACTTCTTAACCACGATGCAATTGAGACTAAGTACCTTGCCTAAAGATACAAACATGTTGGCCGTAGCGGGGCTCGAACTCGCAACCTTTGTATCGTGAGACCTGCGATATATCCGCTAGACCACACACGCTCTCATCAAATTCACCAAATAATATGTTCTAAACTGCTAAGCTATTGCTTTTAGAAATAAGGCCCACCTCTGTGACAATTTGATTCAGTATCACTTTCCAAACTGGCTGCCAGAATGGAAAAATTGATGTTCAATGACCTAACACATTTGTTTTGTATTGTAAATGACCATATTATGTGAATGCTATCACATTAAAGTTAGGGTATTGGTAAATGTACAATTCTGGCAGCCATTTTGGAAAGTGCTACCGAATCAAAATTGTCACAGAGGGGGGCCTTATTTCTCTATATAATCTTATTGCTATATGTCATTATATGAGATTTGACCTGTTTTGGCGGCCATTTTGGACGCCATCTTGGATATCTGGAGAGCATCCCATTTTTAAAAATAGCGTAGCAGTTTAGAACATTCTATTTGGTGAATTTGATGTAATATACACTCTTACAAGATCTATTTTGGATTACCATACACTCATGTAGAATATTTTTACATTTACAGCGGCAATTTTGGTGGCCATCTTGGTTTTAAAGTATGCTATTACAATGCAAATATACTGGATATGAGTTACTAGTTGTTTATTGCACACCCCCAATGTTAAAACTATAATTTCATCATATATTTTGGTCGATATTATCCCATTTTATGGAATTCCAACAATTTGTTCAGTCAGTTTGAGACCCATTTTGGGGGCCATTTTGGATTTTGAACTGTGTTAACAAAACAAAAATACTGGAAATGAGCTACTAGTGGTCTGACACATACATCCCATCGTTAACATTATATTTTTATCATACATTTCGGTTGATATTAGCCTATTTTATGGAATTTTGACCACTTTTGACCAATTTCGGCCATTAATTTGGCGGCCATTTTGAAAAATATGTGAACAAAGTAAAAATACTAAGTATGAGTTTCTAGTGGTCTAACACATACATCCCATTGTTAAAACTTTACTCTGATCATACATGTTGGTTTGTATATGCCAATATATGGAATTTTACCATTTTTGGCGGCCATTTTGGCAGCCATCTTGGATTTAGGTGTGTTAATAAAGCAAAACTTCTAGATATGAGTGTCTAGTGGTTTAATACATACATCTCACTATTACAACTATACTTTCACCATACAATTTGATTGCTATATGTCATTATATGAGATTTGACCTGTTTTGGCGGCCATTTTGGACGCCATCTTGGATATCTGGAGAGCATCCCATTTTTTGTCACTGTTAACATCTAAAATGTGTTTAAGGACCCTAAAAGACACCTAAAAAGTTGGTTTGGTTTAGTACTGGGGGTGTACGTGCACACCCCTGTACATACCCGACTAATATACGAAATCAAATTATCTGAATATAGCAATGTTGCCGAACTGTGAACTTTCTGGCAACAAGAGTAGAAGTATAGGCCCTATATTACCACCTGCTTTACTTAACGGGTATCTATGGAAGTCCCTGGAACATCTGGTATATACTAAATCCAATTTGTCGTAATAAAATGGCTTCAGTATCAAAATGAATGTCATTATTTGTAACAAACAAAATATTGTAATTTTTCCAAAATGTGTCATTATCTGGCAACACTGCCATTAAAGTATATAATACCCCAAGCTGTTTTCATCAGATATGAGTAGGGTAAATTCATCTCTCCCTCCTCCTATGAGGACAATATCCTGAGTGCCCTGGCAAGTAGTTTTTACGAGATGCAAAGATAGGCTAAAATATCAATTTTCTTAATATGTCAAAACTAGCAGTGTTGCCAGGTCAGAAAATACATCAAAACATTTTTTATTTTATTTTTTTATTATTTGTGTCTAAAGTATAAAGATATATCTTTATCAAGTAATAGCTACTTTTGAAAAAAAATCTTGCATATTGCTGCAATAAGATAACGAATGTGCGGTAAATTTCGACTATTTTTAACTGATATTGACCAAAAAATGGCTAAAATCTAAATTGGGCTGTTGCCATGGCAACGAGTAAAAGAGTAACAAACTAATCTCGTTTTTCTGATATGCTACCAAAGTACTTCAACCTGGCCAGGAAAAAAAAAAAAAAATCGGCGAGCTTTGCCACCTGTACTCGATATTTACCTGAGATGACTCTTAAAACATGTTTGAATCCTAATAGTATGGACATATTCCCCAATAGTTTACTTTAAATAGATACTAGAATATTAATTTAATGTTGAAAAAATATATAATATCATTCTAACTCTCAGTTGTAATTTTGAATAGGTTTATTAAGAACAAAATATCAGGCAACATTTTTAAGCATTCCTATAAGAGAAAAACATGTTAAGACTTAAAGCACGGTATTAAATTGCAATAATCAAAGTATTCGTAGGTAACACATTTGTTCTCAACTTCAACTTCGTTGACTAAGAACGGTTGGATTCTTTGATTTTACATATGTTTTAAGAGGCAAAATTATACTCGACGTAGTTTTTATGCCCTGAATCGCGTGTGAGGGTGAATGTCGTACAGCAAAATAAAAAGGTGTCTTGATTGACGTTAAAAGTTGATAATATAAGAATGTGCGCTCAGCACTGCTTTTACAAAAATAAGATATAAAAGAAAACATCCTAAACATCAATAAACTCACTAGGCCTATAATTTTTAGTATTATTGATCATCTAATTTGGTTAAGGAATGTTGAATAAGATTAATTTACACATGATAATTACGGCAGAAAATGTTTTATTATGCTAACGTATCTGATCATTCAATTTTGTAAGTGTCTTTCTTGCTTGACTTTCAATTATTAAGAATGTGCGTTTAACTTCTACAAAACAGTCAGAAGTGTGTAATATTTAACATCTGATACAAGGCAAGATGATGACAACATACATATCGTACTGGGTTAAAATTTCGTAAACAATCAATTAACTCGCTAGTAATAATATTCTTACTCATCTCATATGGTATAAAGCATGTTCATCATTAAAACTGAACATAATAAAATATTAAGCATATAGAAACATTTTAAGTAAGATACCTCTGATCATTCAGCCTTGTAATCTCTACTTAACAAGTTGAGTGGATCTTGTTGTATTCTTTGTGTAGTTAATTCTTCATCTCTCTCTTGTCACGAGGATGAATATCTAGTAGAACAGAATTACTCTTTGTTTATTATAGGACATTTTAGAATGTTAAGAATGAACGTTTCAGTTTCCGTGTGAATCACAAGTATTGGATCGAATCAACTATTGAACATTTCCTCGAGCCATCATTAATTAAAAAGCAAGCGGTTTTCTTTTAGCAAACAGTTTGATTTGCCTGTAATTCATAGTCTTGAATGTCAGGTTATTTGTTTTAAGCAATAAAACAACCGGTTGTCTTCCTCAATTTGTTCTAAATGAAGGAGGCAAGTGAGACTTCTAGCAGTTATCATTTTGAATAGCTGTTTTAAACACGAAAGCCAGATTGCTTTTTAATTCATTTAATATATACTTTGAAATAATTTCATATCAGACCTTATATGTGATGCGATCTGTGAAAACCCGTCGGGTGTCGCAAAATGTGAAATAGGGATTATGGGTAATTTTTTTTATTTTTAGATTTTGTTTAGAAAATTAATTTCTAATACTTTGTGTCATCACCTTTTATGAAATTTCACCTTCAAAAACTTACTTAAGTCACTTTTCTAATTAGCCTTATAATGTTATTCTGTTGAACTATGTATCTTTTATGGCCTGTTTTCATGATTTCTTGTTTTGTAGCTTTTTATGACATCACACTCATCATTCACTCATAACCTTTTTTGTAGTGATCATAGAAAAATGATCAAAAAGTTCTGTAATCAGCACAGATTCAGCTTTCTTATGATATAAATATCTCTAATATGAAAAATAACGACATGTGTCGGGTTTTCACAGATCGCATCACATATTATATTTTTATAAGTTTAATAT
Organism: Ophiura sarsii; assembly: GCA_035610835.1. NCBI lineage: Eukaryota > Metazoa > Echinodermata > Ophiuroidea > Amphilepidida > Ophiuridae > Ophiura > Ophiura sarsii. The sequence continues at coordinate 70,906,993 of CM069448.1, forward strand.
CAGCCGAACATGTTCAAAGTCTAAAACATTCAAATGTCGTGCATTTCAGTCCACAGCGGAATAAAGCACATACAACTTACAGCAAGACATTCAGTTGTCAGATTAGAATAAAGATATAATTTCCTAGTTTAGAATGTGTATCATTCTAACAGTCGTACATAGTCAGTTTTTATCGAGTTTCAACCGGAGGCAGATTCCGTTTGACATAGAATCACCAATATGACATATTTTGTCAGATGTAGACAAAATAGGAATTTTGTGTTTAAAATTCAATGTTGTTTGATTTAAAAACACTAATCTAATAGGTTTTGCCACGACAGAGATATTGTCGGGCATGTGCCTTTCATTGTGATTTTCTTTTAAATTATTCATGAACATTTTTTGATTTGAGACTGAAATCAGTTAGGCCTACCCTTGATTCCCTCCCACCTTTAAAAAAAGGGAAAATGTTTTACTAAATTTCTTGTTCACTTAAAATACGTTTCGGTGACATTACACAACCTGCACGAGCAAAAATGAAGCAAGTTATTTTATGGATATTATGACTAAATGTACCCAGTTTAAGACGATCAACGTGTAATCTATGGATATAAATAATATTAATTATCTCTAACTCCAACAAAAAATATGTTCTCGGCAAAACCAGTGTGATTACACCATGCATTTTATTTAAATTAACAACTCCTATTTTCATTTAATAAGGGAATATTATTTTTTCCCTCCAAATATAAGTCTAATAATATATCCAGTCAGATTGTATGATTGCGCACTGCTTGTATGTAAAATATTAAAATAATTTAGGGCCAATATGCACCGTGTATATTATTGAATGTTGCCTACATATACATGTTACCTCCGAATACAACATGAAATCATGCACGAGAAGCTGTTACTGAATATTTATATAAACATTAATCACCCTTATTGCGATTTAAATCAACTGTCAGAGGATGTCTCTTCGTGAATAACATAAAAAACTACACTAATAGGAGTAACAAGGTTGAGACAGAGGGAGGCTATATTCAATCAACTTTTAAGACAACAACAAATTATTGATGCACTTGTACGCAAACTACAGAATTTTGTGAAAAGTTACTTACAAAAGCTGAAAGATTGATGCAAAACTTCTAACGCAGCGCACGTTTCTACTTTATTCCAACAGAGGGAAGTACCACGGTATCGTTATTTGTATTTGAAGGTAACAGTTCATAATTCAAATTTGCCTACGAATACAGCCTTTTATTGCTGATATTTCAAAATGTTGCCTTCAAAATGATAAAACTTAGCACACGTGTACATTGTATCATACTTCACTTTTTCTATAGATATCATTCACTAATCTGTGTTTATATTAAAATTGCAGTGTTTTAAATAGGTATTCGGAGGTAATGCATTTTTTTTACCAAACCGATCGTTTCCGCTTTTAAAATTTCTAACAACTTTATCAAAAAATCGACTTGAATGGGGACAATGCATTTAAGTATTTAACATATTTAGGTATCCTTACAGCACAAATTACACTACCTCAGGCGAATTCTTCCCCGAAAGTGAGATTTAACAAAACATGTATTGGTAGGTAACGTCAAAACTTACCACAGCAAAAAAAATCACAACAATTCAGGGGATTGATCAAAAGTAACAAAAATTACAAGAGGCATTCTTGAGATATCCACCAATCAAACAGGCAAAATTATTTCCACTTAAGCAAGCTCGTTTTCATCTAAACGGTTATATGTCTAAAATAAAACCTTAACAACTATTTTGTAAAAAGGGTGAAAAATAGCAGGTTTATTGCTCGCATACGCCCAATTGTGCATAGAAGTTAGTCATATTATATATGGCGCGAAGCGTCTCATCGAGGCGGATACGTATAACACAAAAATAAAATAGTTAAGGTATAGATTATTTTATTATAGGCCTGAACATCACGTGTACACTTTTCGTTGGATTCGACCATATATGCTAGGTGGAATGTCAGATAGATCGGGCTGTTGTGTACCGATTAGGAGTAAACAGAAGTGCTGGGGAGGAGTATGGGGAGCCGCAGAGGATGAGGAGCTAATCTCACAGACACTCAATGAAATACTTCATTCACATCATTCATTGACAATACATGCGCAATCTAGAAATTTGTCCAGAATTTGTGACATCTTTATCAATTTTGGAAGATTTACGGCGCGTAGCGAGATGTGGGAAGGGATGGGGGCTTGAGTCCATCGGTGTCATTATTAAAAGTCTGTTGATCTTTGTCGGACAAAATAACTTACATTGCATCTTGCACAATTACCGAACACTAAACCCATGATTAAAATTTGTTATGGCAGTAAACTGAAGAAAATAGATTGTTTTCAAAAAATAAGCGCTCCGTTAGATCGCATGTACTTTATTTTGTAACACCCTGTATATGATGTTATTGGCCATATGAAATTTAGTGTGTATATCCAGGAAACATTTCTAAAGTGTAACGTGTGAGTTTTATTTCATTTCATTATCATTACTTTCATCAAAATAGAAGCAAAAAGTGAAGAAAAGCGTGGATTGAGGAATCGATATACATACACATACATATGCATTTCGCTTTAACACCCTGTATAACATGGGGATTATTGGTCATATATTTGTGCATGGTGTAATAGTATTACAACACGTCAATTTAAAATTGATTATGACACTAAATTATGATACGGTTAACTTTATTACAGAAATACGTTTTCACATACTTATATTGTTACAAATTTTGACCACCCTGTATAAGGTATCCTTTAAAACTAAAGACAACGGTGGCAACATTTTTCTTTGTAATAATAGTGTATAATTTTGAATTATGCAGCATAACAAATTTTAATTTTATCTTCAATGTATGAAAATGGCGAGTGAGAATGTTGTATTTTTAGTGCATTTCTTCATGTTTGCACCCTATATATTATCTACCCACCCTGTATAATAACCTTGATATTGACATTGTGAGATTTAGACATTTGTATGCTTTCAGCAAATGTATACTTTCCTGTACTTCTATGTATAGTTTTAATGCTAAAAATGTTTTAAGCAAAATCCATGTGATTTTTCCATTTTTAGCATAATTATGTCACACAAAGGTCCCAACGGGGCACTTAGGATACGTAGCAATGTCCAATCCTTTGTAAAGTTGAATAGATAATCGGATTAGGTTATCTTGCTGTTATTCCTTCTCCCTCTACTAATTTCATGATCCAACATGCTTTTTAGAACCACTACGGTATAGATAACAGCAGCTCGGAAAACCTTCCCATAATCCACTATTCCAAAAATATTGCATTTTCGTGGAACCGGGAATAACTTCTATTGAAATACACATGAATAGAAGACGTAACATTAAAAGGTCGTCATTTAGGTAACCATGTAGTCGCTTAGGTTTTGTTTGATCTGTTTGTGATTTGTAGTTCAAGCTCTTTCAGAAAATTATCTCTAATTGTTAAAGGAACTACGTATTTAAATATATCGTCGCTGTTCTGACATACCGGCACATCACTTTACTTAATTCTGTTGTGATGTGCCGGTATGTCAGAACAGCGACGATATATTTGCTCCTAAATTACTAAAAGTATAGAAGCCAAATAAAAATAAGTATCTGCGTATTATATATCTTACCATGAACAATACAATGATCATGAAGTTATTTGTGAGATGCCAGTCATACAATGTGAGCGTGATGCACATCAGCTACATTTTTCAATAGGATTTCAATAGACCTGATTGTACAGCAAACATGCCACTAAACATGCTAAAGAAAATTCAAGCTGCATACATAATTTATATTTTAAATTGGCCCAGGCCTGTGAAACAAACATCTGCCTATTGTTGAGATTTGGTTCACAGTATAGCGCACTCTATACGAGCCTTCACATGCGATAGGCAAACATTGAAGCGTAAACTGTCAATCATTCGTTTTGAATCAATATTCAGACAATATTCATTAGTCCGGGTCATCGTATCACAAGCGTCGTCCTTGCCAACTTATCTGATTACAATATTCGTTAGATGCAAATAACGCCATGCCCTCCTCTGTCACTGCCAGGCGAAGCCATCCACAATTTCAAATTCGTATTTCGTTCAACATTAAAATTAATTTCAAATAAACAATTCTGAAAGTTTCGTGTCATATAAGAACTAAATTCTGTCATCATCAAAGCATATCAGTGCCAATCTAAATCACAATCAGCTTTTTTTACCATTGATGTACTATTTTTGTGCCACAAATCATGTTTTGAGCCGATAAAAACCACCACGTCTCATGTCGTCTGGATTGCTACGAACGTGATAGTGCGCCCCCTAACGAACCTTCACATGTCAATTAACGTATAGGTAGGCGGGCTTGACCTTTTCGAGATACTTGTCCCATAGTTATATAGTCCCTGATTGGCCGCGCAAATCAATGCATTTGAATCGGTAGCTATTCGTGGAATGGGAATTGCATTTTGCTGAGTAAGTTGGCGTGCATGGTTCCCCAAAACAAATCACACCTAAACAGTAAGGCCATGTGTTTTGAACTCACCACCCAATAAAGGGTGGCGGCGTTGCATTTTTGTTGACGAACCATCCATCTCTCTGTATTAACTCAACAACTAAATGTGGTAGAGCTACAGTTTAGGAGTCATTTGAAAGCCTATTTATTTAGCCACATTGTGTGAATAGATCAGGTTTTTCTATAACTGTTTGGCTGAGATATGATTGATTATATTTGGTATGTCAGGGTGGAGGCGGTGGCGGTGGTGCTGTGTACAATCTTTATGGGGAATATAGAAAATGTTCCCAATTCTACGTTCAATTTACAATAACTCCACATGGTACAAACATGATTTTGCTCTCATTTTATAGATTGTGTTATATTCTATAAGATTCTGCTTCAACAAACGTGTCAACTATTATGTAACAATTGTAATCATGAATCGATTGCATTGTGCTTGGCTTTCTCCCTATTCGCTACACAGTGAACTTGCCCTAATGCATCGGTTTTACATACATGTATATATGACTATAACAAAAAAAGTATTCAACCGATGATAGCAAAAGTATACATTTTTGGAAAGCTCTCATTAAAGGGGAATTCAAAAATGCCGGTCAGGATAGGATTCATACACAAAAAAAAGAAGTTGTAAACTCTAATAAATTTAAACGTTTTACATTTGTGCTCATTCACTTCCCGGTATACTATATTTCAACAAGTTACCCTTGACAACCATTATGTTCTGATGGGTAATTGCATGAGGAACTAATATGCACAGTAAAATTGTGATTGGGATAGGTATAACAATATTAACGAGCTTTAATCAAAATATGAAACGAAGTCGATATTTTTTGAACATTCTTAAACACAACATGTTACCATTAGGTCCTATCTAAATTCCAATAGCATATTTGGATTTCTTGTGAGATTACCGTTCAGAAAATATATACTTTTTATGGGGTAGAACAAGTAGTTTTTGCGATATGCTAATTCGAATCTCAGATGGTGTAAAATGTAAAAATCAGGACATGCAACGGGAAGGGTGGCGAGTTCAAAACACATGGCCGTAATGAATAGGGTACGGTCTATGACGTAACTGTCAATCGACGTGATCACGACGGTGGTCAAGATGAAAATAATGTCACAGCCATTGACGCGATCGCTAATGTGCTATGATCGCAATGAATTATGGGAACATTTTCCGAGCTGCTGTTGGTATAGATGGGGCGAAAGAACAGCAACTCGGAAATATTCCCATAATGCATTGCAATCATAGTATATTAGTGATCGAGTCAATGCCGGTGACATCGTTTTCATTTTGGCCACCGTCGTGATCACATCGTCTCACGGTTACACCATAGACATTCAATAGAGTCCCTACATAAATATGAATGAAGTCTTTTACCGGAATCATGGCAGACTATAACTAAACTTCGTTCACCTACTACAAGAAGCTAAAAACAGGGTGATGTAACACCCTATCTGACCATTGTTTCACAGTATAGCACACTCTATAATAGTTCATCATCCGGAAGTTAAGCGTAAACTGTCAATCATTCGTTGTGAATGAATATTCATTCATGACTATTCATGACCTCACACCATGTGATCGTCACGATCCAGCGTCCTTCCCAACTGATCTGATTACAATATTCATAAATGCAAATAACGCCACGCCCCTCCTCTGTCACTGTCAGACGAAGCCAGAAATTTTTATTTTGTTCCACGTGAAAATTAATTTCAAATGACCAATTCTGAATGTTTCGTGTCATATAAGAACTAAATTCTGCTATCATCAAAGCCTATAAGTTTTACTCTAAATCACAATCAGCTTTTTTTACCATTGATGTACTATTTCTGTGCCACAAATCATGTTTTGAGCCGATAAAATCCACCGTGTCTTAGGTCGTCTGGTTTGTTACGACCATGATAGTGCGCCCCCTCTAAGATCATCATCCGTCAATTTAAGCATAGTAAACGGGGGACTTTGCCTCCGAGATACTTGTCCCATAGTTATAGGGTCTCTGCTAAAAATCTCCTTTCATTCATGCCAGTGTACATCACTTTCAATAAACCCGCGTCAATTCAAAGAATAAAATGAATGGACTGTAATTCGCCATAATTCCGGTGAATGCCGCATGGTTGATTCTTTTTTGTAAAGCCGATCAATGAATACATGCAAGGCCTCTAGTGCGGGACAATCATGTCTATTGAAATCCCATTGAAATGTTGTGTAGAGCTGTTATGTGCGTGTCGCTCACACCTGTACGTATGACTGGCATGTTTGAAAAGCGCGGTAATTATTATGGGTATAGCAAGAATTTCAACAAACTCTTGAAACCGCAAGCTGAATCCAATACAGAATAGTCTCGTACCTACGTATCACAAACGGACATTGTATACAACTGCATATCTGAAATGCGTCGATCGTAATTGCATACACAGATACCTATTTTCGCTGGCTTCCAAAATGTCTGAAATGTTAGAGTCATTGTACAGTGAAATAAGTAAGCGCATTGATAACTGAAAACATTTTTTGACAAAACAATTATTACAAATCACAATCAGCAAAGAAACAGTGAATGCGCTCATCAAAATGGTACGATGTCGATCAGTGTCTGATGGCGGCCAATTCCCGTACTGTTTCAATTGTAAGGTTTCCGCTTCTCGGTTGTCGTAAAATGTGCATTTAAGAATAATTGCTGTATGGGAAGGCCCTCCGAACTGCTGTTGGGTGACATCAACGTTTAACAACAAACGTAACGTCAATACATGCTCGAGGGAACAGCATATGACAACAACACTGTCCACTATGCCTCATTGCCCTTTATAATGCTTAGGCGCGAGTTTTAAAAGCACGGGTCCTAACCAAGACAGGATGCGCGCGCATTCCGCCGGGCAAAGAACAATGGCAACTGCCGACCAACTGCCCTGTGTGACGACACCTGTCACCCCTCTATACCAACAGGTGTTTTCCCCAAAACAAACAGTGCTTTGGGTTTGAAACAGCATCCATGATTACGTCATGATTACGTCGGAGCACTACATATAGTACAAACCTTTTGTTTGAATTCAGTCGATACAAATCACGCATACCTTTATCCCCGAATGGCGGTTTTAATGTACTATCTTCTTGTCACTTTTCATACAATCCTCGGTGGGCACTTTATTATACTTAGTATCTTTATAATGTTTTTGAATGTCTATCATAGACTGCGGAATCAACCCTAAGAATGACACAACACCAAGGATCAGAAAGGACCCGGTATAACTACCACTGTTGTCAAATATCCAGCCTGCAAACAACAAAAAATAACATTATGCATTAAGGGAGTGTTCATAAATATCTTGATGGTGGGGGGGGGGGGGGGGGGGGGGGGGGGATTGGTCCGGAAAAGGGAATCAATTAATATGGGGGATTAAAAAATAGTTATTTTTGATTATTTGAGCTGCCACAGAGTACCCCGCTAATGTCAGGATACTTGGACATAATGGGGGATATAACAAATTGATCGTAAAAAGGATGAACTTTTCAGGGAATCACACAATTACGTTCGAACTTTAGGTAAGTGACCTGATTTCGGCCCAATGTTGTCATGGTGTTTACGTTAATGTGTCTATATGAACATGCTTATCACACCAAGGTTATAGTATTGGTCTCAAGCATCTTGAGCGGCTTAAAAATAAACCTCTATTGAGATTTAAACTTTAGAGAAAAATAATTAAAAGAAGGAATAAAAAAAAGAATAGTATAGAACGTATCCCACTTACCCCAATTTACCCTTATACCTACCTGACAAAAACCCACTAAAAATGGATCCAATGCTATAAGAGACGTTCAACCATATCACAGCACTCGTCATTTTGTCTTTTTCTATAGTCTCTTTAAACAATGTAAACACACTGGTGATGCCCATTTCTCGTCCAAACCCAAAGCAACAGAAGACATTACAAATCCGACATAAGAGCGGGAAACCGAAAATACCGGGTCAATCGTCAACGCTACAAAACAGAGAACGGACGTGCTGTAAAGGATTCGTTTATCGCCAAATTTCATTCTGAAAAATGGGTAGAGTAAGTTGGAAAGAAGACAGCCTATTCCTCCAAAGGTTGCAAGATAAGATGCTGAAGATGGCGAGAAGCCTACCTCCACGGCATGAGGAACCAGATAAACCATCCAACCGACAAAACTGTAGCCACTGCCTACGTTGTATAACAACAGTGATACGAAATTGATATCTTTGAATAAAACACCGTCGAAATAGTACATGATATTTGCTAAACTAGTTTTACTCGGTTGGTCTTTTTCTGTATCCCGATTGCTTTCATCTTCGTTGAAAATATCTTGTATTATCGATGTCTGTTTTACAGGTCGAAGTATTACTCCGCAAAGTATGAGATGCAACGTCAATGCGCCTAGCATCATCATAGTTCCGCGCCATCCGTAGACATCAAGCAAAGTCTGTGTCAGAGGTGGCATAATCATAATACCCAAGGAGAGACCAATCCTTGAAACTGAGATCGCAACAGCGTAATATTCATCGAAATAGTTAGCCAGTTCGGCTATCACAACCACTTCCGCTCCGATTAAGAAACCTATTTAAAACAAAACATATGTTAGGAAATCTTAAAAAGGGAGAAGAGAATGATTACTGATACTGCCCCACAAATGCTGTTATAAATCACCAAACGACCGAGGATTGTTTTATTACTAGTGTGTTGTTACTTTGTTATATTGATAATAGGCATATTAGAGGAATATGGGGTACTGGGTGTTCCAGTATCGGACGATACTACATGTAGTAAATTCCAGAATCTGGGACCTAAAGTACACTTTTCCATAGGAGTTTTTTTTTCAATTACTGTGAGACCATTCACGTGAAAACGCAATCCCGTTCCCAAGAACTGAACTGAACTGAACTTTCTGTAATTTACCTGTCAATACAGTAGACAACATCAACATATACCATGATGAAACTAGAGATGCAGTTATAAGGCCTACGGCTGCAAATAAGCTGAACATCATAACAGTGAGTCGGGGTGACAGACGCTTACTCATCGCTCCTCCAATAGGACCTACAGTTTTGATACAGAAAAGTCAAGATAAGGCCACGAAGAACCCCACTGCTCTACGGGTTTGACCAATTCATTCTTCCGAATTTTCAATGTTTTGAATTTTTTGAAATTGTTTGAAATGTTTTCAATTGTTTTTTAAATTATTGAAAAATTCGAATATTATTGAAAATTCACCAACAATCCCCGAAATATTTGAGAAAAAAAGAAAGACCGACCCTACCTGAAAGGTCTGTTTGCCCGTGGAACAGGTGTTTTTCTTGGCCTAAAATAACATTGTGGACAACGTAAAGCAACTGAGAAATGCACATCAAATACTATAGCTTTGCTGCAGAGCCGAGCATTTGACCCATTTGACCCGCTTACTTTTTTTCAATTTTCATCTTATGAATCCAATTAGTGAATCAACTATCTACCAACAGTCAGTCTCCATATCTAGAAACACTGATTCATATTTAAGGAGTTAAAACAGCTTATCATTGATGAATGATACAGATTAACGAACCAGTTACTGTTGTCAAGTTGTCAAGTCGTACTTTACAGGTAGTCGTTCAATTGCAATTTTAACGGTTAACTTATACGATTAAATTAGACTATGAATGATCATGGCATCTAACACCTCAATGGAATGATATATTATCAATTCCGTTTTACAAAACTTATATAATGAATACGATGTACTGTGCTCATTTTACTGATCCAGTGTAAAGGTACTCACGTGTACGTTTCGGATACGTCTGTATCCTTTATCAACACTTTTGATCGTGATGATCTTGACGACTCATGACGCTTTTTGCAGTCTTGGAGTTGCCATTTGATCTATAATCTGAGGATTTTTTGCCAGATGATAACAGATCATCAAAAACGTGAGTGAGGTATAATAGTACTGCCCCTCGTCGCGGTTCATCGTGGAGGTCCCTCTCTTTCTGATCTCGAGGCCTCTCTGATCCATCTTTTATCGGTCTTGCTCCGTGCCTATAACCCTAGCCTCGTTCTATCCGATGACATGATTTGAGTCTACAACATGGTCCGTTATTGCGGATTTATTAACATTTGTAAGAGATGCCTTTCTCCCTGTTCGTGTGGTCGTGGTATTGTTTGCGTTATCTGCTTCTTTTCTGTGTTCTTTGAGTCTTGTGCCGAATTGTCTCCCGGTTTCGCCGATGTAGCTTTTTCGCATTTTTTGCAAGGAATGTCATATATCGCGTCTGAAATATTATGGGGATCGCGTTTATCCTTAGGATATACCAACTGATTACGAATAGTGCAGAGGGTGTTTCATGGCCCTAGAGATTCGGTAGGTTTTCATAGTTCTTGATACACGTTCAGAAACACCTTTGACGTATGGTAGAACAACAAAACCACGATTCCTGTTGTCATCATCTTTCTTGGTGTTTGTCTTCTTCTGTTTTGGAGTGGCCATCTGTTTCTTAACTTTTTCAAAAGACCAGGTAGGATAACCGCAGAGTTGTAGTACATCTTGTACTTTATCTTCTTCATCTTTATTGTCAGCTTCTTCTGTGATCACTCAATCCTTCCTATCATATAATGTTCTGATAACTCCAAGCTTCTGGTGGAGAGGATGGTGTGAATGGTAGTTTAGGTATTGGTCCGTGTGAGTTTGTTTCCTGTAGACCAGTAGCTTGACTGTACCATCTTCCTTTCTGACGATTAATGTGTCCAGAAAAGGTATCTTTCCTTCCGCCTCTTGTTCGTATGTGAACCTTATGGACTCAGATTTGTCGACTCGGTTGATGTGGTCTGTGAGTTTGTCGATACAGTCTTTTTTTACCACTTCCAGGATGTCGTCGGCATACCTAAGCCATAGCTTGGGCTTACACTCCATTGGGCTGTAGCGATGGCCTGTTGCTCTAAATGTTCCATTAAAATATGATAGAAGCAATAGGTGAAACAGGACTGCCCATCGTTGTGCCGAACAGTTGACGGTAGATTTTGGATCTGAATGTAATATAAGTGGTAGAAAGAATAAAATGCAGCAGCTCTACCACATCATCGCTGTGGTTAACTTAAACCCTTCCTGTTTGTTGTAGTGATTTAGGGCATCTTCAGTCTGTCTTTCACTATTTCCAAGACTTGGTCGATTGGTATGTTCGTAAACAAGCTGATGACGTCGTGGGAATTCAGTATGTCCCCCTCCTATTACTAGATCTGCTAACTCGGTCGCCAGGTGCTGCGAGTTCTTCACATGATGAACTGTTTTCCGTACCAATTCGCCTAGGACTTCCGCTAACCACCTTGAAGTATTGTAGCCTCACGCACGTTTTTGATGATCTGTTATCATCTGGCAAAAAATCCCCAAATGATAAATCAGCTGGCAACTCCAAGACTGCAAAAAAGCGTCATGAGTCGTCAAGATCATCACAATCAAAATTGTTGATAAAGGATACAGACGTATCCAAATCGTACACGTGAGTACCTTTACACTGGATCAGTAAAATAAACATTCCATATCAGATCCTTATGAACCTTTTTGGCAAATTTTAACAATTTCAAGTTTTTGTCAGTAAATACGTCACCTGTTTTAAAACAATGGCACCATTAGCATCAAATGTGCGAAATATGAGCATTCTTGTTCATAAGTTTGACATTATTATAGTTTTGAAATAATAGCCTATTCTTGTTTTTCATATGCAATTTAGGGTAGTATAGTAAGAAATGGTGATTAACAGGATATTTCGTCAATCTGGATTCTGAAAGTCCACTTTATTCCAATTTTCATTTTTTTTTTTTTTTTTTTTTTCTCTAATTTTTTTCAAATTAAGTTTCAAATTTTCAAATTTTCCATCCACAATTTAAAAAAAAAAAAAAATTGAATGCACAAACATACAATTGGATTTGAAAGAGGGAAAATTTGAAGTCCACAGTACTTCCTCAATACAAAACATGTGTAGCTAAGCATGATTATCATTCATGGTTTTGCCATCATATTTGGGCTTACATGTTGCCAATGGTTTTCCTTACAAGCCCAATTGTACCAAAACAACAACAATGCAAGGCAAAAAACCCACATGTTTTACTTCCATTCAATGTTACTGTTAGCGCACTATTTCAAGCGGTTGACTATTTCAAGCGGTCGACATACGTACAGTTTTGTCATGCAATGTATGTACGCTTTCACGTCTCGTAGACATGCAAGTTTGTGCGTAATGTTGAAATGTCCATGTCAAATCTATGCATGCAGTACTATAATACCAGTAGTTATTAAGTGTGCTCCAGCACAGCATTCGATATATCCAACAAATGTTCATAATACGATTACTGCAGATCTTTGATTTTGATCCCATGGTGACATTGTCAGATCAGCAGAGTGTGCGCGCTAAGATTAAAAAGGGCGCATCTGTCCGAACTCGTCATTCGTCTTTGGTATATGTTCCACTTGCCATAACAAAATCAGAGTAAAAACCAATGTCATCTGCATGATTATTACAGTCTATGGTACCTACACAGTGCAGCTATGCTATATGTAAGGCAAACAGCAAGTGTTTCCAAAATGTAATGTAAATGCACCCAAAAAGGTTCCTGAAATCACAAAAAAACAGTGAAATGCAGCCCAAATAATGTGCAAACAGGTAAAAGCAGCCCAAATAATGTGCAATTAAGAACAACATGACAAGAATTGGGCTACATAATGGTCCAATGAGTGAAGACAACAAGGCATCCTAAAGTTCTGAGTAAACATGTGTGATTAATGGCATACATGTGCTGTGTGTCCAGGCAGGGTCACCAAGTGTTACCAACTATAATAGCCCAATTATGTAATGAACAATAGATTTCCCTATGTATTATTTCAATTGACAAACCTTATCATCACAAATGCACCTCATTGGGCCAAAAAGATCAGCCACAGACAAAAAGTAATCACAACATATACTGTAAAAGTGGAAATGTTTGCGCTACATTTATTTTCGCGCTCAAATCAGCAAGCGCGAAAATTAAAACGCGCGAATATATTCATTTTGTATAGGTCTGTCTATGCATGGAAGCTCAAAATCGCGAAAATAAAAACAAGCAAAATTGTTCAAAATGTGCAATGCGCGAAGATTTACACGCGTGAACATTTCCACTTTTACAGTACCTGTCATGATATGACATAGGGCCTAGCTAGCTTTCTAGAATTAATATTTTTAAACCGTGAAGAGTTTTTTAAGCGATTAAGTTATCGCCTGCCTGCCTGCCTGCCTGCTGTCTGAAGCACAGAAAATGAACGCGCAAACCATTGCGTGTTTTGTCAGAGCAATTGCTGTACCGACAGATTTTTATGAGCTCAAATTACCCCCCCCCCTCCCCCAATGAGCTCAAATTACCCCCCTCCCCTAATGAGCTCAAATTCCCCCCCCCCCCTTTTGTTTGAGACATTTATTTTAAATGTGAGGGTTTTTTTTGGAAAATTATTGAAATTTTTTGAAATGATTTGAAAATGTTAACAAAATATTGCAATTTTTGAATGTTTTGGGGTAAAAAATGTAAATACCAACCGATGCATTCTCTATGGGCTCAATGAAAATTGGGCCAATTGGGGTGCACGTCAGTGGGGGAGGGGGTTATTCAGTGCGATCAGTAAGGATGATGCAGTGAAATCACTGTATCGAGGAAGACAAAATAGACTATAGACGCGTGACTACAGCACGCTTTGCATTGCTGATCGAGCGAAAAACAGGGAGGGCGCATGGAAAAGGGCCATGGGAATATTTTTTTGGGTCGGGTCAGCGGAACCATGGAATTGCCCAGGCTTGTCGCAGACCATTTGTATGTGGGGGTTACTGCATGTGTGATGCCAGCACCATGTCAGCGCAGCGGTCAACAGGATCGAGGACTATGTCGCTCAGCATTGTGTTGCAAATGTGTCTAATATACACTAGACTAGACTAAGGCCAACAACAAAAACCTGTTTAGCGTCCCCTCCCGCTTCCTTTTTGCTTGGGGTCCGCTTCAATTTTTTTTTCTCTCTTAATTTCAGTCATAACTTTTTCAGGTTCCCAAAGTTTATCGCTTTCCAGGCCAATTTGTACTAAAAGTGGGGGGAAAAAAGAAGAAGGAAAAAAGGGCCTCTTCCTTCCTTTTTTGAAAAAAAGTCACAACGCTAAACATGTTTTAATTTTTACTTTGCCTAATTCAAGCTGTACTGCGTGTTTAAATTAATAAAATAAATCCTCAGCGTTGAAAGATATTGAACTTGGGACAAGATTTCTGATTTGAACCCACTTAGATCAGAGAACATGAGCAACCTCGAGTAGGCCTATTTTGCTGGGCTCGGGAGTGAGTCGGACTCGAGATTTTAGAATAAACAGAAATAAGCTTATTACTCAAATGTGGCAATGTGTGAAATACAATTACGCCTGTAATGCAATGGGTTATTTTAACATAGATTTGGTTAGAAAAAAAATAGTATTCGATTTCCAAGATGAATTCCCACCTTATTTCACCAAGTCTCAAAACACTCACTTTCCCTATTCGTCGAAAGTTACAGACTGAAGGGAGCACGCAACTAATTAGCTCCCCATAGGCTTTACACACAAATGTCGGCCAGTATTAAACCGCTCTATTTCAAAACTTCACCAGTCAATTTTTGTGAAAACTTGCAATCTTATGCCATAAACGCTTATTTATAACATATCTGAATATCAAGGAAAGTTATTCGTCACATTTTTCAGTAAATACCGCTGAATTGGGAAGTATTAATTTCATCACCTAATTTTCAGTCCTCAGGCTGGGATGCAAAAATGGCGGTAAATCGGTGGATAAAATTATAATCAAGCTCAAATCATCCCGTTTCTTTTACAAACTTCACGTACATATTCCACACAACACATACATGCAACATTCGAGAGGACAGTGCCAGCTAATGTGTCGATTTCGCACACTTTTTGTGCTTTATAGGAACTATTGCTGTACTCAACTTTTGGCCGGAAGTGGATTTCTAGACTGAATTAGTTGTGTGCGCCTTTCATTATAATGACGTGCCAGAGAGTATGGGACGGGAAGGCAAAATTAATTACTTGATTCAGTCAATTTATTCCTTTCACGTAATCATTTAACTTTTAATATTTTAATTCATGACACTGAGATGGGGCATGCATTGACCCCCCCCCCCCCCCCCCCCCCCCCACTTACACACATCAATGTTTATTTCTGGGGGGGGGGGGCAAAACTAGGATGATTACTTTCTTTCACATTTTTTCTTCTTTCTATCTATTCTCAAATGTTCTTGTTTTTTCTTAATTTCAAATGTTTGAAAGAAATCTGGACTTTTCGAGGTCCATTTCGACACGAGAGCCTGTTCTTGCACAAACACGTACCCCAGGCACTGATTTCAGAAGGTAATTGTAGTGGCCTGTAATGGAAGAAAGAATGATTATCACCTTTATAATGGGATTATACAGCTTGAAATCCACAGCTCCTTCACTACAACTGAAAAAAGTTGTAAAAATACAACAAATTTGAAAATTTGTAAGAAAATTCGATTTTTTTTTTTTTTTTTTTTTCCATTTTTTTTTTTTTCTCTAATTTTTCTCTAATTTTTTTTAATTTTATTTTTTTATGTGGTTTTCACAAGCTTGTGGATTTCAAGCTAGCTGTAACCCAGTATAAAATGATAATCATTCATATTTCCTATACAGGTACACTATAATTACCTTTTGAAGATGGCAATTGAGTCACTCACTGCTTGCACAAACACGTACCCCAGGCACTGATTTCAGAAGGTAATTGTAGTGGCCTGTAATGGAAGAAAGAATGATTATCACCTTTATAATGGGATTATACAGCTTAAAATCCACAGCTCCTTCACTACAACTGAAAAAAGTTGTAAAAATACAACAAATTTGAAAATTTGTAAGAAAATTCGATTTTTATTTTTTTTTTTTTTTTCCATTTTTTTTTTTTTCTCTAATTTTTCTCTAATTTTTTTTAATTTTATTTTTTTATGTGGTTTTCACAAGCTTGTGGATTTCAAGCTAGCTGTAACCCAGTATAAAATGATAATCATTCATATTTCCTATACAGGTACACTATAATTACCTTTTGAAGATGGCAATTGAGTCACTCACTGCTGCAACAGGATATTTCGTCAATCTGGATTCTGAAAGTCCACTTTATTCCAATTTTCATTTTTTTTTTTTTTTTTTTTTCTCTAATTTTTTTCAAATTAAGTTTCAAATTTTCAAATTTTCCATCCACAATTTAAAAAAAAAAAAAAAATTGAATGCACAAACATACAATTGGATTTGAAAGAGGGAAAATTTGAAGTCCACAGTACTTCCTCAATACAAAACATGTGTAGCTTAGCATGATTATCATTCATGGTTTTGCCATCATATTTGGGCTTACATGTTGCCAATGGTTTTCCTTACAAGCCCAATTGTACCAAAACAACAACAATGCAAGGCAAAAAACCCACATGTTTTACTTCCATTCAATGTTACTGTTAGCGCACTATTTCAAGCGGTTGACTATTTCAAGCGGTCGACATACGTACAGTTTTGTCATGCAATGTATGTACGCTTTCACGTCTCGTAGACATGCAAGTTTGTGCGTAATGTTGAAATGTCCATGTCAAATCTATGCATGCAGTACTATAATACCAGTAGTTATTAAGTGTGCTCCAGCACAGCATTCGATATATCCAACAAATGTTCATAATACGATTACTGCAGATCTTTGATTTTGATCCCATGGTGACATTGTCAGATCAGCAGAGTGTGCGCGCTAAGATTAAAAAGGGCGCATCTGTCCGAACTCGTCATTCGTCTTTGGTATATGTTCCACTTGCCATAACAAAATCAGAGTAAAAACCAATGTCATCTGCATGATTATTACAGTCTATGGTACCTACACAGTGCAGCTATGCTATATGTAAGGCAAACAGCAAGTGTTTCCAAAATGTAATGTAAATGCACCCAAAAAGGTTCCTGAAATCACAAAAAAACAGTGAAATGCAGCCCAAATAATGTGCAAACAGGTAAAAGCAGCCCAAATAATGTGCAATTAAGAACAACATGACAAGAATTGGGCTACATAATGGTCCAATGAGTGAAGACAACAAGGCATCCTAAAGTTCTGAGTAAACATGTGTGATTAATGGCATACATGTGCTGTGTGTCCAGGCAGGGTCACCAAGTGTTACCAACTATAATAGCCCAATTATGTAATGAACAATAGATTTCCCTATGTATTATTTCAATTGACAAACCTTATCATCACAAATGCACCTCATTGGGCCAAAAAGATCAGCCACAGACAAAAAGTAATCACAACATATACTGTAAAAGTGGAAATGTTTGCGCTACATTTATTTTCGCGCTCAAATCAGCAAGCGCGAAAATTAAAACGCGCGAATATATTCATTTTGTATAGGTCTGTCTATGCATGGAAGCTCAAAATCGCGAAAATAAAAACAAGCAAAATTGTTCAAAATGTGCAATGCGCGAAGATTTACACGCGTGAACATTTCCACTTTTACAGTACCTGTCATGATATGACATAGGGCCTAGCTAGCTTTCTAGAATTAATATTTTTAAACCGTGAAGAGTTTTTTAAGCGATTAAGTTATCGCCTGCCTGCCTGCCTGCCTGCTGTCTGAAGCACAGAAAATGAACGCGCAAACCATTGCGTGTTTTGTCAGAGCAATTGCTGTACCGACAGATTTTTATGAGCTCAAATTACCCCCCCCCCCTCCCCCAATGAGCTCAAATTACCCCCCTCCCCTAATGAGCTCAAATTCCCCCCCCCCCCCCCCCTTTTGTTTGAGACATTTATTTTAAATGTGAGGGGTTTTTTTGGAAAATTATTGAAATTTTTTGAAATGATTTGAAAATGTTAACAAAATATTGCAATTTTTGAATGTTTTGGGGTAAAAAATGTAAATACCAACCGATGCATTCTCTATGGGCTCAATGAAAATTGGGCCAATTGGGGTGCACGTCAGTGGGGGAGGGGGTTATTCAGTGCGATCAGTAAGGATGATGCAGTGAAATCACTGTATCGAGGAAGACAAAATAGACTATAGACGCGTGACTACAGCACGCTTTGCATTGCTGATCGAGCGAAAAACAGGGAGGGCGCATGGAAAAGGGCCATGGGAATATTTTTTTGGGTCGGGTCAGCGGAACCATGGAATTGCCCAGGCTTGTCGCAGACCATTTGTATGTGGGGGTTACTGCATGTGTGATGCCAGCACCATGTCAGCGCAGCGGTCAACAGGATCGAGGACTATGTCGCTCAGCATTGTGTTGCAAATGTGTCTAATATACACTAGACTAAGGCCAACAAAAAAAACCTGTTTAGCGTCCCCTCCCGCTTCCTTTTTGCTTGGGGTCCGCTTCAATTTTTTTTTCTCTCTTAATTTCAGTCATAACTTTTTCAGGTTCCCAAAGTTTATCGCTTTCCAGGCCAATTTGTACTAAAAGTGGGGGGAAAAAAGAAGAAGGAAAAAAGGGCCTCTTCCTTCCTTTTTTGAAAAAAAGTCACAACGCTAAACATGTTTTAATTTTTACTTTGCCTAATTCAAGCTGTACTGCGTGTTTAAATTAATAAAATAAATCCTCAGCGTTGAAAGATATTGAACTTGGGACAAGATTTCTGATTTGAACCCACTTAGATCAGAGAACATGAGCAACCTCGAGTAGGCCTATTTTGCTGGGCTCGGGAGTGAGTCGGACTCGAGATTTTAGAATAAACAGAAATAAGCTTATTACTCAAATGTGGCAATGTGTGAAATACAATTACGCCTGTAATGCAATGGGTTATTTTAACATAGATTTGGTTAGAAAAAAAATAGTATTCGATTTCCAAGATGAATTCCCACCTTATTTCACCAAGTCTCAAAACACTCACTTTCCCTATTCGTCGAAAGTTACAGACTGAAGGGAGCACGCAACTAATTAGCTCCCCATAGGCTTTACACACAAATGTCGGCCAGTATTAAACCGCTCTATTTCAAAACTTCACCAGTCAATTTTTGTGAAAACTTGCAATCTTATGCCATAAACGCTTATTTATAACATATCTGAATATCAAGGAAAGTTATTCGTCACATTTTTCAGTAAATACCGCTGAATTGGGAAGTATTAATTTCATCACCTAATTTTCAGTCCTCAGGCTGGGATGCAAAAATGGCGGTAAATCGGTGGATAAAATTATAATCAAGCTCAAATCATCCCGTTTCTTTTACAAACTTCACGTACATATTCCACACAACACATACATGCAACATTCGAGAGGACAGTGCCAGCTAATGTGTCGATTTCGCACACTTTTTGTGCTTTATAGGAACTATTGCTGTACTCAACTTTTGGCCGGAAGTGGATTTCTAGACTGAATTAGTTGTGTGCGCCTTTCATTATAATGACGTGCCAGAGAGTATGGGACGGGAAGGCAAAATTAATTACTTGATTCAGTCAATTTATTCCTTTCACGTAATCATTTAACTTTTAATATTTTAATTCATGACACTGAGATGGGGCATGCATTGACCCCCCCCCCCCCCCCACTTACACACATCAATGTTTATTTCTGGGGGGGGGGCAAAACTAGGATGATTACTTTCTTTCACATTTTTTCTTCTTTCTATCTATTCTCAAATGTTCTTGTTTTTTCTTAATTTCAAATGTTTGAAAGAAATCTGGACTTTTCGAGGTCCATTTCGACACGAGAGCCTGTTCTTGCACAAACACGTACCCCAGGCACTGATTTCAGAAGGTAATTGTAGTGGCCTGTAATGGAAGAAAGAATGATTATCACCTTTATAATGGGATTATACAGCTTGAAATCCACAGCTCCTTCACTACAACTGAAAAAAGTTGTAAAAATACAACAAATTTGAAAATTTGTAAGAAAATTCGATTTTTTTTTTTTTTTTTTTTTTTTCCATTTTTTTTTTTTCTCTAATTTTTCTCTAATTTTTTTTAATTTTATTTTTTTATGTGGTTTTCACAAGCTTGTGGATTTCAAGCTAGCTGTAACCCAGTATAAAATGATAATCATTCATATTTCCTATACAGGTACACTATAATTACCTTTTGAAGATGGCAATTGAGTCACTCACTGCTTGCACAAACACGTACCCCAGGCACTGATTTCAGAAGGTAATTGTAGTGGCCTGTAATGGAAGAAAGAATGATTATCACCTTTATAATGGGATTATACAGCTTGAAATCCACAGCTCCTTCACTACAACTGAAAAAAGTTGTAAAAATACAACAAATTTGAAAATTTGTAAGAAAATTCGATTTTTTTTATTTTTTATTTTTTTTTCCATTTTTTTTTTTTCTCTAATTTTTCTCTAATTTTTTTTAATTTTATTTTTTTATGTGGTTTTCACAAGCTTGTGGATTTCAAGCTAGCTGTAACCCAGTATAAAATGATAATCATTCATATTTCCTATACAGGTACACTATAATTACCTTTTGAAGATGGCAATTGAGTCACTCACTGCTGCAACAGGATATTTCGTCAATCTGGATTCTGAAAGTCCACTTTATTCCAATTTTCATTTTTTTTTTTTTTTTTTTTTCTCTAATTTTTTTCAAATTAAGTTTCAAATTTTCAAATTTTCCATCCACAATTTAAAAAAAAAAAAAAAATTGAATGCACAAACATACAATTGGATTTGAAAGAGGGAAAATTTGAAGTCCACAGTACTTCCTCAATACAAAACATGTGTAGCTTAGCATGATTATCATTCATGGTTTTGCCATCATATTTGGGCTTACATGTTGCCAATGGTTTTCCTTACAAGCCCAATTGTACCAAAACAACAACAATGCAAGGCAAAAAACCCACATGTTTTACTTCCATTCAATGTTACTGTTAGCGCACTATTTCAAGCGGTTGACTATTTCAAGCGGTCGACATACGTACAGTTTTGTCATGCAATGTATGTACGCTTTCACGTCTCGTAGACATGCAAGTTTGTGCGTAATGTTGAAATGTCCATGTCAAATCTATGCATGCAGTACTATAATACCAGTAGTTATTAAGTGTGCTCCAGCACAGCATTCGATATATCCAACAAATGTTCATAATACGATTACTGCAGATCTTTGATTTTGATCCCATGGTGACATTGTCAGATCAGCAGAGTGTGCGCGCTAAGATTAAAAAGGGCGCATCTGTCCGAACTCGTCATTCGTCTTTGGTATATGTTCCACTTGCCATAACAAAATCAGAGTAAAAACCAATGTCATCTGCATGATTATTACAGTCTATGGTACCTACACAGTGCAGCTATGCTATATGTAAGGCAAACAGCAAGTGTTTCCAAAATGTAATGTAAATGCACCCAAAAAGGTTCCTGAAATCACAAAAAAACAGTGAAATGCAGCCCAAATAATGTGCAAACAGGTAAAAGCAGCCCAAATAATGTGCAATTAAGAACAACATGACAAGAATTGGGCTACATAATGGTCCAATGAGTGAAGACAACAAGGCATCCTAAAGTTCTGAGTAAACATGTGTGATTAATGGCATACATGTGCTGTGTGTCCAGGCAGGGTCACCAAGTGTTACCAACTATAATAGCCCAATTATGTAATGAACAATAGATTTCCCTATGTATTATTTCAATTGACAAACCTTATCATCACAAATGCACCTCATTGGGCCAAAAAGATCAGCCACAGACAAAAAGTAATCACAACATATACTGTAAAAGTGGAAATGTTTGCGCTACATTTATTTTCGCGCTCAAATCAGCAAGCGCGAAAATTAAAACGCGCGAATATATTCATTTTGTATAGGTCTGTCTATGCATGGAAGCTCAAAATCGCGAAAATAAAAACAAGCAAAATTGTTCAAAATGTGCAATGCGCGAAGATTTACACGCGTGAACATTTCCACTTTTACAGTACCTGTCATGATATGACATAGGGCCTAGCTAGCTTTCTAGAATTAATATTTTTAAACCGTGAAGAGTTTTTTAAGCGATTAAGTTATCGCCTGCCTGCCTGCCTGCCTGCTGTCTGAAGCACAGAAAATGAACGCGCAAACCATTGCGTGTTTTGTCAGAGCAATTGCTGTACCGACAGATTTTTATGAGCTCAAATTACCCCCCCCCCCTCCCCCAATGAGCTCAAATTACCCCCCTCCCCTAATGAGCTCAAATTACCCCCCCCCCCCCCTTTTTGTTTGAGACATTTATTTTAAATGTGAGGGGTTTTTTTGGAAAATTATTGAAATTTTTTGAAATGATTTGAAAATGTTAACAAAATATTGCAATTTTTGAATGTTTTGGGGTAAAAAATGTAAATACCAACCGATGCATTCTCTATGGGCTCAATGAAAATTGGGCCAATTGGGGTGCACGTCAGTGGGGGAGGGGGTTATTCAGTGCGATCAGTAAGGATGATGCAGTGAAATCACTGTATCGAGGAAGACAAAATAGACTATAGACGCGTGACTACAGCACGCTTTGCATTGCTGATCGAGCGAAAAACAGGGAGGGCGCATGGAAAAGGGCCATGGGAATATTTTTTTGGGTCGGGTCAGCGGAACCATGGAATTGCCCAGGCTTGTCGCAGACCATTTGTATGTGGGGGTTACTGCATGTGTGATGCCAGCACCATGTCAGCGCAGCGGTCAACAGGATCGAGGACTATGTCGCTCAGCATTGTGTTGCAAATGTGTCTAATATACACTAGACTAGACTAAGGCCAACAACAAAAACCTGTTTAGCGTCCCCTCCCGCTTCCTTTTTGCTTGGGGTCCGCTTCAATTTTTTTTTCTCTCTTAATTTCAGTCATAACTTTTTCAGGTTCCCAAAGTTTATCGCTTTCCAGGCCAATTTGTACTAAAAGTGGGGGGAAAAAAGAAGAAGGAAAAAAGGGCCTCTTCCTTCCTTTTTTGAAAAAAAGTCACAACGCTAAACATGTTTTAATTTTTACTTTGCCTAATTCAAGCTGTACTGCGTGTTTAAATTAATAAAATAAATCCTCAGCGTTGAAAGATATTGAACTTGGGACAAGATTTCTGATTTGAACCCACTTAGATCAGAGAACATGAGCAACCTCGAGTAGGCCTATTTTGCTGGGCTCGGGAGTGAGTCGGACTCGAGATTTTAGAATAAACAGAAATAAGCTTATTACTCAAATGTGGCAATGTGTGAAATACAATTACGCCTGTAATGCAATGGGTTATTTTAACATAGATTTGGTTAGAAAAAAAATAGTATTCGATTTCCAAGATGAATTCCCACCTTATTTCACCAAGTCTCAAAACACTCACTTTCCCTATTCGTCGAAAGTTACAGACTGAAGGGAGCACGCAACTAATTAGCTCCCCATAGGCTTTACACACAAATGTCGGCCAGTATTAAACCGCTCTATTTCAAAACTTCACCAGTCAATTTTTGTGAAAACTTGCAATCTTATGCCATAAACGCTTATTTATAACATATCTGAATATCAAGGAAAGTTATTCGTCACATTTTTCAGTAAATACCGCTGAATTGGGAAGTATTAATTTCATCACCTAATTTTCAGTCCTCAGGCTGGGATGCAAAAATGGCGGTAAATCGGTGGATAAAATTATAATCAAGCTCAAATCATCCCGTTTCTTTTACAAACTTCACGTACATATTCCACACAACACATACATGCAACATTCGAGAGGACAGTGCCAGCTAATGTGTCGATTTCGCACACTTTTTGTGCTTTATAGGAACTATTGCTGTACTCAACTTTTGGCCGGAAGTGGATTTCTAGACTGAATTAGTTGTGTGCGCCTTTCATTATAATGACGTGCCAGAGAGTATGGGACGGGAAGGCAAAATTAATTACTTGATTCAGTCAATTTATTCCTTTCACGTAATCATTTAACTTTTAATATTTTAATTCATGACACTGAGATGGGGCATGCATTGACCCCCCCCCCCCCCCCCACTTACACACATCAATGTTTATTTCTGGGGGGGGGGGCAAAACTAGGATGATTACTTTCTTTCACATTTTTTCTTCTTTCTATCTATTCTCAAATGTTCTTGTTTTTTCTTAATTTCAAATGTTTGAAAGAAATCTGGACTTTTCGAGGTCCATTTCGACACGAGAGCCTGTTCTTGCACAAACACGTACCCCAGGCACTGATTTCAGAAGGTAATTGTAGTGGCCTGTAATGGAAGAAAGAATGATTATCACCTTTATAATGGGATTATACAGCTTGAAATCCACAGCTCCTTCACTACAACTGAAAAAAGTTGTAAAAATACAACAAATTTGAAAATTTGTAAGAAAATTCGATTTTTTTTTTTTTTTTTTTTTCCATTTTTTTTTTTTCTCTAATTTTTCTCTAATTTTTTTTAATTTTATTTTTTTATGTGGTTTTCACAAGCTTGTGGATTTCAAGCTAGCTGTAACCCAGTATAAAATGATAATCATTCATATTTCCTATACAGGTACACTATAATTACCTTTTGAAGATGGCAATTGAGTCACTCACTGCTTGCACAAACACGTACCCCAGGCACTGATTTCAGAAGGTAATTGTAGTGGCCTGTAATGGAAGAAAGAATGATTATCACCTTTATAATGGGATTATACAGCTTGAAATCCACAGCTCCTTCACTACAACTGAAAAAAGTTGTAAAAATACAACAAATTTGAAAATTTGTAAGAAAATTCGATTTTTATTTTTTTTTTTTTTTTCCATTTTTTTTTTTTTCTCTAATTTTTCTCTAATTTTTTTTAATTTTATTTTTTTATGTGGTTTTCACAAGCTTGTGGATTTCAAGCTAGCTGTAACCCAGTATAAAATGATAATCATTCATATTTCCTATACAGGTACACTATAATTACCTTTTGAAGATGGCAATTGAGTCACTCACTGCTGCAACAGGATATTTCGTCAATCTGGATTCTGAAAGTCCACTTTATTCCAATTTTCATTTTTTTTTTTTTTTTTTTTTCTCTAATTTTTTTCAAATTAAGTTTCAAATGTTCAAATTTTCCATCCACAATTTAAAAAAAAAAAAAAAATTGAATGCACAAACATACAATTGGATTTGAAAGAGGGAAAATTTGAAGTCCACAGTACTTCCTCAATACAAAACATGTGTAGCTTAGCATGTTTATCATTCATGGTTTTGCCATCATATTTGGGCTTACATGTTGCCAATGGTTTTCCTTACAAGCCCAATTGTACCAAAACAACAACAATGCAAGGCAAAAAACCCACATGTTTTACTTCCATTCAATGTTACTGTTAGCGCACTATTTCAAGCGGTTGACTATTTCAAGCGGTCGACATACGTACAGTTTTGTCATGCAATGTATGTACGCTTTCACGTCTCGTAGACATGCAAGTTTGTGCGTAATGTTGAAATGTCCATGTCAAATCTATGCATGCAGTACTATAATACCAGTAGTTATTAAGTGTGCTCCAGCACAGCATTCGATATATCCAACAAATGTTCATAATACGATTACTGCAGATCTTTGATTTTGATCCCATGGTGACATTGTCAGATCAGCAGAGTGTGCGCGCTAAGATTAAAAAGGGCGCATCTGTCCGAACTCGTCATTCGTCTTTGGTATATGTTCCACTTGCCATAACAAAATCAGAGTAAAAACCAATGTCATCTGCATGATTATTACAGTCTATGGTACCTACACAGTGCAGCTATGCTATATGTAAGGCAAACAGCAAGTGTTTCCAAAATGTAATGTAAATGCACCCAAAAAGGTTCCTGAAATCACAAAAAAACAGTGAAATGCAGCCCAAATAATGTGCAAACAGGTAAAAGCAGCCCAAATAATGTGCAATTAAGAACAACATGACAAGAATTGGGCTACATAATGGTCCAATGAGTGAAGACAACAAGGCATCCTAAAGTTCTGAGTAAACATGTGTGATTAATGGCATACATGTGCTGTGTGTCCAGGCAGGGTCACCAAGTGTTACCAACTATAATAGCCCAATTATGTAATGAACAATAGATTTCCCTATGTATTATTTCAATTGACAAACCTTATCATCACAAATGCACCTCATTGGGCCAAAAAGATCAGCCACAGACAAAAAGTAATCACAACATATACTGTAAAAGTGGAAATGTTTGCGCTACATTTATTTTCGCGCTCAAATCAGCAAGCGCGAAAATTAAAACGCGCGAATATATTCATTTTGTATAGGTCTGTCTATGCATGGAAGCTCAAAATCGCGAAAATAAAAACAAGCAAAATTGTTCAAAATGTGCAATGCGCGAAGATTTACACGCGTGAACATTTCCACTTTTACAGTACCTGTCATGATATGACATAGGGCCTAGCTAGCTTTCTAGAATTAATATTTTTAAACCGTGAAGAGTTTTTTAAGCGATTAAGTTATCGCCTGCCTGCCTGCCTGCCTGCTGTCTGAAGCACAGAAAATGAACGCGCAAACCATTGCGTGTTTTGTCAGAGCAATTGCTGTACCGACAGATTTTTATGAGCTCAAATTACCCCCCCCCCCTCCCCCAATGAGCTCAAATTACCCCCCTCCCCTAATGAGCTCAAATTCCCCCCCCCCCCCCTTTTGTTTGAGACATTTATTTTAAATGTGAGGGGTTTTTTTGGAAAATTATTGAAATTTTTTGAAATGATTTGAAAATGTTAACAAAATATTGCAATTTTTGAATGTTTTGGGGTAAAAAATGTAAATACCAACCGATGCATTCTCTATGGGCTCAATGAAAATTGGGCCAATTGGGGTGCACGTCAGTGGGGGAGGGGGTTATTCAGTGCGATCAGTAAGGATGATGCAGTGAAATCACTGTATCGAGGAAGACAAAATAGACTATAGACGCGTGACTACAGCACGCTTTGCATTGCTGATCGAGCGAAAAACAGGGAGGGCGCATGGAAAAGGGCCATGGGAATATTTTTTTGGGTCGGGTCAGCGGAACCATGGAATTGCCCAGGCTTGTCGCAGACCATTTGTATGTGGGGGTTACTGCATGTGTGATGCCAGCACCATGTCAGCGCAGCGGTCAACAGGATCGAGGACTATGTCGCTCAGCATTGTGTTGCAAATGTGTCTAATATACACTAGACTAAGGCCAACAAAAAAAACCTGTTTAGCGTCCCCTCCCGCTTCCTTTTTGCTTGGGGTCCGCTTCAATTTTTTTTTCTCTCTTAATTTCAGTCATAACTTTTTCAGGTTCCCAAAGTTTATCGCTTTCCAGGCCAATTTGTACTAAAAGTGGGGGGAAAAAAGAAGAAGGAAAAAAGGGCCTCTTCCTTCCTTTTTTGAAAAAAAGTCACAACGCTAAACATGTTTTAATTTTTACTTTGCCTAATTCAAGCTGTACTGCGTGTTTAAATTAATAAAATAAATCCTCAGCGTTGAAAGATATTGAACTTGGGACAAGATTTCTGATTTGAACCCACTTAGATCAGAGAACATGAGCAACCTCGAGTAGGCCTATTTTGCTGGGCTCGGGAGTGAGTCGGACTCGAGATTTTAGAATAAACAGAAATAAGCTTATTACTCAAATGTGGCAATGTGTGAAATACAATTACGCCTGTAATGCAATGGGTTATTTTAACATAGATTTGGTTAGAAAAAAAATAGTATTCGATTTCCAAGATGAATTCCCACCTTATTTCACCAAGTCTCAAAACACTCACTTTCCCTATTCGTCGAAAGTTACAGACTGAAGGGAGCACGCAACTAATTAGCTCCCCATAGGCTTTACACACAAATGTCGGCCAGTATTAAACCGCTCTATTTCAAAACTTCACCAGTCAATTTTTGTGAAAACTTGCAATCTTATGCCATAAACGCTTATTTATAACATATCTGAATATCAAGGAAAGTTATTCGTCACATTTTTCAGTAAATACCGCTGAATTGGGAAGTATTAATTTCATCACCTAATTTTCAGTCCTCAGGCTGGGATGCAAAAATGGCGGTAAATCGGTGGATAAAATTATAATCAAGCTCAAATCATCCCGTTTCTTTTACAAACTTCACGTACATATTCCACACAACACATACATGCAACATTCGAGAGGACAGTGCCAGCTAATGTGTCGATTTCGCACACTTTTTGTGCTTTATAGGAACTATTGCTGTACTCAACTTTTGGCCGGAAGTGGATTTCTAGACTGAATTAGTTGTGTGCGCCTTTCATTATAATGACGTGCCAGAGAGTATGGGACGGGAAGGCAAAATTAATTACTTGATTCAGTCAATTTATTCCTTTCACGTAATCATTTAACTTTTAATATTTTAATTCATGACACTGAGATGGGGCATGCATTGACCCCCCCCCCCCCCCCCCCCCCACTTACACACATCAATGTTTATTTCTGGGGGGGGGGGGGCAAAACTAGGATGATTACTTTCTTTCACATTTTTTCTTCTTTCTATCTATTCTCAAATGTTCTTGTTTTTTCTTAATTTCAAATGTTTGAAAGAAATCTGGACTTTTCGAGGTCCATTTCGACACGAGAGCCTGTTCTTGCA
Source organism: Ophiura sarsii (assembly GCA_035610835.1). Taxonomy (NCBI): domain Eukaryota; kingdom Metazoa; phylum Echinodermata; class Ophiuroidea; order Amphilepidida; family Ophiuridae; genus Ophiura; species Ophiura sarsii. The sequence continues at coordinate 70,936,007 of CM069448.1, forward strand.
CAAACACGTACCCCAGGCACTGATTTCAGAAGGTAATTGTAGTGGCCTGTAATGGAAGAAAGAATGATTATCACCTTTATAATGGGATTATACAGCTTGAAATCCACAGCTCCTTCACTACAACTGAAAAAAGTTGTAAAAATACAACAAATTTGAAAATTTGTAAGAAAATTCGATTTTTTTTTTTTTTTTTTTTTTTTTCCATTTTTTTTTTTTCTCTAATTTTTCTCTAATTTTTTTTAATTTTATTTTTTTATGTGGTTTTCACAAGCTTGTGGATTTCAAGCTAGCTGTAACCCAGTATAAAATGATAATCATTCATATTTCCTATACAGGTACACTATAATTACCTTTTGAAGATGGCAATTGAGTCACTCACTGCTTGCACAAACACGTACCCCAGGCACTGATTTCAGAAGGTAATTGTAGTGGCCTGTAATGGAAGAAAGAATGATTATCACCTTTATAATGGGATTATACAGCTTGAAATCCACAGCTCCTTCACTACAACTGAAAAAAGTTGTAAAAATACAACAAATTTGAAAATTTGTAAGAAAATTCGATTTTTTTTATTTTTTATTTTTTTTTCCATTTTTTTTTTTTTCTCTAATTTTTCTCTAATTTTTTTTAATTTTATTTTTTTATGTGGTTTTCACAAGCTTGTGGATTTCAAGCTAGCTGTAACCCAGTATAAAATGATAATCATTCATATTTCCTATACAGGTACACTATAATTACCTTTTGAAGATGGCAATTGAGTCACTCACTGCTGCAACAGGATATTTCGTCAATCTGGATTCTGAAAGTCCACTTTATTCCAATTTTCATTTTTTTTTTTTTTTTTTTTTCTCTAATTTTTTTCAAATTAAGTTTCAAATTTTCAAATTTTCCATCCACAATTTAAAAAAAAAAAAAAAATTGAATGCACAAACATACAATTGGATTTGAAAGAGGGAAAATTTGAAGTCCACAGTACTTCCTCAATACAAAACATGTGTAGCTTAGCATGATTATCATTCATGGTTTTGCCATCATATTTGGGCTTACATGTTGCCAATGGTTTTCCTTACAAGCCCAATTGTACCAAAACAACAACAATGCAAGGCAAAAAACCCACATGTTTTACTTCCATTCAATGTTACTGTTAGCGCACTATTTCAAGCGGTTGACTATTTCAAGCGGTCGACATACGTACAGTTTTGTCATGCAATGTATGTACGCTTTCACGTCTCGTAGACATGCAAGTTTGTGCGTAATGTTGAAATGTCCATGTCAAATCTATGCATGCAGTACTATAATACCAGTAGTTATTAAGTGTGCTCCAGCACAGCATTCGATATATCCAACAAATGTTCATAATACGATTACTGCAGATCTTTGATTTTGATCCCATGGTGACATTGTCAGATCAGCAGAGTGTGCGCGCTAAGATTAAAAAGGGCGCATCTGTCCGAACTCGTCATTCGTCTTTGGTATATGTTCCACTTGCCATAACAAAATCAGAGTAAAAACCAATGTCATCTGCATGATTATTACAGTCTATGGTACCTACACAGTGCAGCTATGCTATATGTAAGGCAAACAGCAAGTGTTTCCAAAATGTAATGTAAATGCACCCAAAAAGGTTCCTGAAATCACAAAAAAACAGTGAAATGCAGCCCAAATAATGTGCAAACAGGTAAAAGCAGCCCAAATAATGTGCAATTAAGAACAACATGACAAGAATTGGGCTACATAATGGTCCAATGAGTGAAGACAACAAGGCATCCTAAAGTTCTGAGTAAACATGTGTGATTAATGGCATACATGTGCTGTGTGTCCAGGCAGGGTCACCAAGTGTTACCAACTATAATAGCCCAATTATGTAATGAACAATAGATTTCCCTATGTATTATTTCAATTGACAAACCTTATCATCACAAATGCACCTCATTGGGCCAAAAAGATCAGCCACAGACAAAAAGTAATCACAACATATACTGTAAAAGTGGAAATGTTTGCGCTACATTTATTTTCGCGCTCAAATCAGCAAGCGCGAAAATTAAAACGCGCGAATATATTCATTTTGTATAGGTCTGTCTATGCATGGAAGCTCAAAATCGCGAAAATAAAAACAAGCAAAATTGTTCAAAATGTGCAATGCGCGAAGATTTACACGCGTGAACATTTCCACTTTTACAGTACCTGTCATGATATGACATAGGGCCTAGCTAGCTTTCTAGAATTAATATTTTTAAACCGTGAAGAGTTTTTTAAGCGATTAAGTTATCGCCTGCCTGCCTGCCTGCCTGCTGTCTGAAGCACAGAAAATGAACGCGCAAACCATTGCGTGTTTTGTCAGAGCAATTGCTGTACCGACATATTTTTATGAGCTCAAATTACCCCCCCCCCTCCCCCAATGAGCTCAAATTACCCCCCTCCCCTAATGAGCTCAAATTACCCCCCCCCCCCTTTTTGTTTGAGACATTTATTTTAAATGTGAGGGGTTTTTTTGGAAAATTATTGAAATTTTTTGAAATGATTTGAAAATGTTAACAAAATATTGCAATTTTTGAATGTTTTGGGGTAAAAAATGTAAATACCAACCGATGCATTCTCTATGGGCTCAATGAAAATTGGGCCAATTGGGGTGCACGTCAGTGGGGGAGGGGGTTATTCAGTGCGATCAGTAAGGATGATGCAGTGAAATCACTGTATCGAGGAAGACAAAATAGACTATAGACGCGTGACTACAGCACGCTTTGCATTGCTGATCGAGCGAAAAACAGGGAGGGCGCATGGAAAAGGGCCATGGGAATATTTTTTTGGGTCGGGTCAGCGGAACCATGGAATTGCCCAGGCTTGTCGCAGACCATTTGTATGTGGGGGTTACTGCATGTGTGATGCCAGCACCATGTCAGCGCAGCGGTCAACAGGATCGAGGACTATGTCGCTCAGCATTGTGTTGCAAATGTGTCTAATATACACTAGACTAGACTAAGGCCAACAACAAAAACCTGTTTAGCGTCCCCTCCCGCTTCCTTTTTGCTTGGGGTCCGCTTCAATTTTTTTTTCTCTCTTAATTTCAGTCATAACTTTTTCAGGTTCCCAAAGTTTATCGCTTTCCAGGCCAATTTGTACTAAAAGTGGGGGGAAAAAAGAAGAAGGAAAAAAGGGCCTCTTCCTTCCTTTTTTGAAAAAAAGTCACAACGCTAAACATGTTTTAATTTTTACTTTGCCTAATTCAAGCTGTACTGCGTGTTTAAATTAATAAAATAAATCCTCAGCGTTGAAAGATATTGAACTTGGGACAAGATTTCTGATTTGAACCCACTTAGATCAGAGAACATGAGCAACCTCGAGTAGGCCTATTTTGCTGGGCTCGGGAGTGAGTCGGACTCGAGATTTTAGAATAAACAGAAATAAGCTTATTACTCAAATGTGGCAATGTGTGAAATACAATTACGCCTGTAATGCAATGGGTTATTTTAACATAGATTTGGTTAGAAAAAAAATAGTATTCGATTTCCAAGATGAATTCCCACCTTATTTCACCAAGTCTCAAAACACTCACTTTCCCTATTCGTCGAAAGTTACAGACTGAAGGGAGCACGCAACTAATTAGCTCCCCATAGGCTTTACACACAAATGTCGGCCAGTATTAAACCGCTCTATTTCAAAACTTCACCAGTCAATTTTTGTGAAAACTTGCAATCTTATGCCATAAACGCTTATTTATAACATATCTGAATATCAAGGAAAGTTATTCGTCACATTTTTCAGTAAATACCGCTGAATTGGGAAGTATTAATTTCATCACCTAATTTTCAGTCCTCAGGCTGGGATGCAAAAATGGCGGTAAATCGGTGGATAAAATTATAATCAAGCTCAAATCATCCCGTTTCTTTTACAAACTTCACGTACATATTCCACACAACACATACATGCAACATTCGAGAGGACAGTGCCAGCTAATGTGTCGATTTCGCACACTTTTTGTGCTTTATAGGAACTATTGCTGTACTCAACTTTTGGCCGGAAGTGGATTTCTAGACTGAATTAGTTGTGTGCGCCTTTCATTATAATGACGTGCCAGAGAGTATGGGACGGGAAGGCAAAATTAATTACTTGATTCAGTCAATTTATTCCTTTCACGTAATCATTTAACTTTTAATATTTTAATTCATGACACTGAGATGGGGCATGCATTGACCCCCCCCCCCCCCCCCCCACTTACACACATCAATGTTTATTTCTGGGGGGGGGGGCAAAACTAGGATGATTACTTTCTTTCACATTTTTTCTTCTTTCTATCTATTCTCAAATGTTCTTGTTTTTTCTTAATTTCAAATGTTTGAAAGAAATCTGGACTTTTCGAGGTCCATTTCGACACGAGAGCCTGTTCTTGCACAAACACGTACCCCAGGCACTGATTTCAGAAGGTAATTGTAGTGGCCTGTAATGGAAGAAAGAATGATTATCACCTTTATAATGGGATTATACAGCTTGAAATCCACAGCTCCTTCACTACAACTGAAAAAAGTTGTAAAAATACAACAAATTTGAAAATTTGTAAGAAAATTCGATTTTTTTTTTTTTTTTTTTTTTTTTCCATTTTTTTTTTTTCTCTAATTTTTCTCTAATTTTTTTTAATTTTATTTTTTTATGTGGTTTTCACAAGCTTGTGGATTTCAAGCTAGCTGTAACCCAGTATAAAATGATAATCATTCATATTTCCTATACAGGTACACTATAATTACCTTTTGAAGATGGCAATTGAGTCACTCACTGCTTGCACAAACACGTACCCCAGGCACTGATTTCAGAAGGTAATTGTAGTGGCCTGTAATGGAAGAAAGAATGATTATCACCTTTATAATGGGATTATACAGCTTGAAATCCACAGCTCCTTCACTACAACTGAAAAAAGTTGTAAAAATACAACAAATTTGAAAATTTGTAAGAAAATTCGATTTTTTTTATTTTTTATTTTTTTTTCCATTTTTTTTTTTTTCTCTAATTTTTCTCTAATTTTTTTTAATTTTATTTTTTTATGTGGTTTTCACAAGCTTGTGGATTTCAAGCTAGCTGTAACCCAGTATAAAATGATAATCATTCATATTTCCTATACAGGTACACTATAATTACCTTTTGAAGATGGCAATTGAGTCACTCACTGCTGCAACAGGATATTTCGTCAATCTGGATTCTGAAAGTCCACTTTATTCCAATTTTCATTTTTTTTTTTTTTTTTTTTCTCTAATTTTTTTCAAATTAAGTTTCAAATTTTCAAATTTTCCATCCACAATTTAAAAAAAAAAAAAAAATTGAATGCACAAACATACAATTGGATTTGAAAGAGGGAAAATTTGAAGTCCACAGTACTTCCTCAATACAAAACATGTGTAGCTTAGCATGATTATCATTCATGGTTTTGCCATCATATTTGGGCTTACATGTTGCCAATGGTTTTCCTTACAAGCCCAATTGTACCAAAACAACAACAATGCAAGGCAAAAAACCCACATGTTTTACTTCCATTCAATGTTACTGTTAGCGCACTATTTCAAGCGGTTGACTATTTCAAGCGGTCGACATACGTACAGTTTTGTCATGCAATGTATGTACGCTTTCACGTCTCGTAGACATGCAAGTTTGTGCGTAATGTTGAAATGTCCATGTCAAATCTATGCATGCAGTACTATAATACCAGTAGTTATTAAGTGTGCTCCAGCACAGCATTCGATATATCCAACAAATGTTCATAATACGATTACTGCAGATCTTTGATTTTGATCCCATGGTGACATTGTCAGATCAGCAGAGTGTGCGCGCTAAGATTAAAAAGGGCGCATCTGTCCGAACTCGTCATTCGTCTTTGGTATATGTTCCACTTGCCATAACAAAATCAGAGTAAAAACCAATGTCATCTGCATGATTATTACAGTCTATGGTACCTACACAGTGCAGCTATGCTATATGTAAGGCAAACAGCAAGTGTTTCCAAAATGTAATGTAAATGCACCCAAAAAGGTTCCTGAAATCACAAAAAAACAGTGAAATGCAGCCCAAATAATGTGCAAACAGGTAAAAGCAGCCCAAATAATGTGCAATTAAGAACAACATGACAAGAATTGGGCTACATAATGGTCCAATGAGTGAAGACAACAAGGCATCCTAAAGTTCTGAGTAAACATGTGTGATTAATGGCATACATGTGCTGTGTGTCCAGGCAGGGTCACCAAGTGTTACCAACTATAATAGCCCAATTATGTAATGAACAATAGATTTCCCTATGTATTATTTCAATTGACAAACCTTATCATCACAAATGCACCTCATTGGGCCAAAAAGATCAGCCACAGACAAAAAGTAATCACAACATATACTGTAAAAGTGGAAATGTTTGCGCTACATTTATTTTCGCGCTCAAATCAGCAAGCGCGAAAATTAAAACGCGCGAATATATTCATTTTGTATAGGTCTGTCTATGCATGGAAGCTCAAAATCGCGAAAATAAAAACAAGCAAAATTGTTCAAAATGTGCAATGCGCGAAGATTTACACGCGTGAACATTTCCACTTTTACAGTACCTGTCATGATATGACATAGGGCCTAGCTAGCTTTCTAGAATTAATATTTTTAAACCGTGAAGAGTTTTTTAAGCGATTAAGTTATCGCCTGCCTGCCTGCCTGCCTGCTGTCTGAAGCACAGAAAATGAACGCGCAAACCATTGCGTGTTTTGTCAGAGCAATTGCTGTACCGACAGATTTTTATGAGCTCAAATTACCCCCCCCCCTCCCCCAATGAGCTCAAATTACCCCCCTCCCCTAATGAGCTCAAATTACCCCCCCCCCCTTTTTGTTTGAGACATTTATTTTAAATGTGAGGGGTTTTTTTGGAAAATTATTGAAATTTTTTGAAATGATTTGAAAATGTTAACAAAATATTGCAATTTTTGAATGTTTTGGGGTAAAAAATGTAAATACCAACCGATGCATTCTCTATGGGCTCAATGAAAATTGGGCCAATTGGGGTGCACGTCAGTGGGGGAGGGGGTTATTCAGTGCGATCAGTAAGGATGATGCAGTGAAATCACTGTATCGAGGAAGACAAAATAGACTATAGACGCGTGACTACAGCACGCTTTGCATTGCTGATCGAGCGAAAAACAGGGAGGGCGCATGGAAAAGGGCCATGGGAATATTTTTTTGGGTCGGGTCAGCGGAACCATGGAATTGCCCAGGCTTGTCGCAGACCATTTGTATGTGGGGGTTACTGCATGTGTGATGCCAGCACCATGTCAGCGCAGCGGTCAACAGGATCGAGGACTATGTCGCTCAGCATTGTGTTGCAAATGTGTCTAATATACACTAGACTAGACTAAGGCCAACAACAAAAACCTGTTTAGCGTCCCCTCCCGCTTCCTTTTTGCTTGGGGTCCGCTTCAATTTTTTTTTCTCTCTTAATTTCAGTCATAACTTTTTCAGGTTCCCAAAGTTTATCGCTTTCCAGGCCAATTTGTACTAAAAGTGGGGGGAAAAAAGAAGAAGGAAAAAAGGGCCTCTTCCTTCCTTTTTTGAAAAAAAGTCACAACGCTAAACATGTTTTAATTTTTACTTTGCCTAATTCAAGCTGTACTGCGTGTTTAAATTAATAAAATAAATCCTCAGCGTTGAAAGATATTGAACTTGGGACAAGATTTCTGATTTGAACCCACTTAGATCAGAGAACATGAGCAACCTCGAGTAGGCCTATTTTGCTGGGCTCGGGAGTGAGTCGGACTCGAGATTTTAGAATAAACAGAAATAAGCTTATTACTCAAATGTGGCAATGTGTGAAATACAATTACGCCTGTAATGCAATGGGTTATTTTAACATAGATTTGGTTAGAAAAAAAATAGTATTCGATTTCCAAGATGAATTCCCACCTTATTTCACCAAGTCTCAAAACACTCACTTTCCCTATTCGTCGAAAGTTACAGACTGAAGGGAGCACGCAACTAATTAGCTCCCCATAGGCTTTACACACAAATGTCGGCCAGTATTAAACCGCTCTATTTCAAAACTTCACCAGTCAATTTTTGTGAAAACTTGCAATCTTATGCCATAAACGCTTATTTATAACATATCTGAATATCAAGGAAAGTTATTCGTCACATTTTTCAGTAAATACCGCTGAATTGGGAAGTATTAATTTCATCACCTAATTTTCAGTCCTCAGGCTGGGATGCAAAAATGGCGGTAAATCGGTGGATAAAATTATAATCAAGCTCAAATCATCCCGTTTCTTTTACAAACTTCACGTACATATTCCACACAACACATACATGCAACATTCGAGAGGACAGTGCCAGCTAATGTGTCGATTTCGCACACTTTTTGTGCTTTATAGGAACTATTGCTGTACTCAACTTTTGGCCGGAAGTGGATTTCTAGACTGAATTAGTTGTGTGCGCCTTTCATTATAATGACGTGCCAGAGAGTATGGGACGGGAAGGCAAAATTAATTACTTGATTCAGTCAATTTATTCCTTTCACGTAATCATTTAACTTTTAATATTTTAATTCATGACACTGAGATGGGGCATGCATTGACCCCCCCCCCCCCCCCCCCCCCCCCCCCCACTTACACACATCAATGTTTATTTCTGGGGGGGGGGGCAAAACTAGGATGATTACTTTCTTTCACATTTTTTCTTCTTTCTATCTATTCTCAAATGTTCTTGTTTTTTCTTAATTTCAAATGTTTGAAAGAAATCTGGACTTTTCGAGGTCCATTTCGACACGAGAGCCTGTTGATTGTGGATAGTACCAAATATCAAATTGATGTTTTACAGAATAAACACATAGCGATTCCCATGATGACATACACATAGGCTATACATAACCACCCCACCCCATTTTATAATGATAGTTGTGCATACATTTGTATATGGCTGCTTTACATTAAAATACACAATTCCATATGTTTAAGAATATAATTTTAGAATCCCGTTTGTTACATGGCCAGATTTGTGTAAATATAAAAAAAACCGGAACAAATAATCGGGCAAAATGTTGTGATGTCATTCGAGGGAATGGAGAGCCTGGCCCAACGATCATGAACTCAAAACGTTAACAAGGAGTGCTAAATAACTGGGTATGGAGATCAGTGTAGAAAAAATGCAAAGTGATGAAGATGGGATCAGTATGAGTCAGTCACAGCAAACATTGGAATTGAAGAACTAGAGACAGTGTAACATTTCAAGTATCAATAAGCAACCAATAACAGCTATGATGCCCAATCTACAGGAGATCAACATTAAAATTGCTGTTGCAACCGTTTCATTTCCTGATGCCTCCCTTCCATCCTGATGCCTACCTCCCCATCCTGATTCTCCCCAAATGAAATGACAAACTCTATACCTTGTATACACAAATAGTCTGTTATGCCCACCCTGCTCACAGCCCTGTCCCCCTCATTCATGCCCCCAAACAAATGCCGTTCGTCGATATTTGTACAGACAGTCGCTGTGTATAGTGTAAATTGTTATTTTGAGTACACAATATTAATGTAAGATCATCATTGATAGCTATAATTTGTGGGCAAAGTTTAGATCTATATAAAATCCTACACCATTTTACTGGTTGCAATTCGGTGTAGGCCTATTATTGTACTCATTGAGTTTGATAAATTAGTAAGCTTTTGACATTTTTTTCTTACCACACAAATCAGCGTGCTATTTTCACATTCAACAACATAACAACAGAGAAGATTGATTACGTTGAAAAAACACATAAAACAAAAGTTAGTGTTACCTGTTTGCCACGCAGATCTTTCATTTCAGCAATTCTAGCCGCATTTAATTTTTAGTCCAAAAATCTCAACAAAAACTTATAATTTTAGACCAGGAAAATTCAAGTTTTAACCTTGAGACATGAAGCCAACAAATCCACCACTCATTGATTGCAAATTTGTATACCCTGTTTGACCTTGATGTTATCTAACAATGCCATCATTTCTATTGTTTAGATTCTGTATAAGATATTTTCCTTTTGTTCAAGTTCAAAAATGAATGTCAAAGTATCTGCTAACCTTGACGGATTGTAATGTATCAAAATAAGTCGAGCACGAACTGTATGACCATGTGTTTTGAACTCGCCACCCTATACCGTTGCATGTTGTACAGATTTTATATTTTACGCCATCTGATATTCGAATTAGCATATCGGAATAACTACTGGTTCTACCCCATATAAAGTATATATTTTCTGAAAGGTTATCTCACAAGGAATCTAAATATGCTATATATTATAATTGAGATAGGACCGAATGATAACATGTTGTGATTAAGAATGCTCAAAAAATATAGTTTTTTTCATATTTTGATTTAAGCTCAATAATATTTGTATACCTATCCCAATCATAATTTTACTGTGCATATTAGTTCCTCATGCAATTACTCATCAGAACATAATGGTTGTCAATGGTAACTTAAATTAACTATATTGAGATGTAAATGAGCACAAACGTTTAAATTTCATATTTATTAGATTTTACAAGTATATTTTGGGGGGTATGCACCCTATCCTGATTTAAATGGCATTTTTGAATTCCCCTATTTACGAGCTTTCCAAAAATGTATAATTTTACTATCATCGGTTGAATACTTTTTTGTTATAGTCATGTATGTAAATCCGATGAATTAGGGCAAGTTCACTGTGTAGCGAATAGGGAAAATGCCAAGGACAATGCAATTGATTCATGATTACATAAAATTATCTATAAATTGACAGCAAAATCATGTTTGTACCATACAGGGATGAGAATTTATTGTAAATTGAACGTAGAATTGGGAACATTTTCTATATTCCCCATAGAAATTGTACACAGTGCCACCGCCACCGCCGCCACCGCCACCGCCACCACCCCTTAAGAAATAAAAAGGGCATAAAGTTTATTTTTCTGTGTAAGCATATGTTCTCAGATAAATATTCTCTGCCCGTTGTATTATATGATAGAAAAATTGTTCGAATGTCATCTAGTTATGACAAAATAAAATCACATTAAAGCATGATACAATATGTTTGCAATAAATGATCTACTTATCTTACATGTAATTGCACCAAAACCAGGCATCAGTGAAATACTAAGGCCAATGGTCCACGTATCCGTAACTAACTGTTGACGAAGGGTTGGTAGTAACACTCCAAGGGCTTTGACAACCCCTGTCTCGAGAAAGAACGCGAAAAAAACTCCCATTAACACTATCCATGCCCAGCCTTTATCTCTATTAACAAGATGCATACTATAAACAGTCTGACATGAGAGTGACAATGCACTAGGATTGCATTGACGTTATGAGTGCACACCACCAAATAATATTTTGCATTCTGGCAATAGGCCTATGTATAACAATGGATGCGCTCATGATTAGCGGTGATAGCCTGACGGATGAGCAGAAGATACTGTCAAAACTACAGTATACCTACCAGAAATGTTTTAGAAATTGCGAATGTTTGTTGGTTCGTATTGGGTGTAAAAATATTGTAGGAACAAGGATTGTTACCACCGGTGTCATCTGCGGTATCCTGGACACAGGGAGGTAATCACCACGCTTCCAAGAGCCGTGTACATCTTAAAGATGACCTGACATGCCTGGTGAGAAACGCCATGCCGGGGAAGTTTCCCATAGAGTGTGTCGAGCGGACGTGCGCAGAGAAGGCGACCACTTGGTGTTAGAATCTTCAACAGACAACAAGAGGAGACTCACATGTCACGGTTTGAAGTATTACAGCCGTGTTCACCTCCATGTATCACCACATGAATTGAAAGATCATATGAAATATCTCTCAAACAGTCCCTTTTAAACCCAAACAGCTCTTCTTAGAGCTACCATTACTGAAAACTAGAGAATAGTGAATTTGTGTCGGACTTTGTCTGTATGTAATTTATAATCAAATGTCAATTAAATGTTTGTATTACATTATTTACGAAACAATTGATAACGAATACACTATAGTTCGCCAAAATCGATGTCAGCCCAGATGGTGCCGGACCAGATGGTGCCGGACCAGATGGTGCCGGACCAGATGGTGCCGGACCAGATGGTGCCGGACCAGATGGTGCCGGACCAGATGGTGCCGGACCAGATGGTGCCGGACCAGATGGTGCCGGACCAGATGGTGCCGGACCAGATGGTGCCGGACTGGGTGATTTCTTGCATTATACACAATTTATGAACATTTGGGACATCATCATTTTTCAGAAAAATGCTCTTATTTGAGAACCACAGATCGCACAGAGGTATGCTTTGGCAGTTTATCTTAGATATACTTGGCCTTTCGAAATATGTAGAAAAAAACCATGAAAACTCAAAAAAAGTTTTGCTTCTAAGGGGGCACTACACTAAATCCTTGCGCGTTTGGTGTATGGTTCGGAGAAATAGTACCTATATCAATTTGATCATCGTCCCAGGGGAAGCAAATAGAAGTAAATCTTGCTTATTCTTTATGAAAAAGATAGAATAGAACCTCAGCATTGTTAATGTGGTCAAAAATCGTCGGAATCGAATACGCACGGGAGCCTAGGCTGCGGAAGGATATCGTTGCCGGAATCGGTAAGGAAGCGAAAATATCGGTTTAAAATGGTGAGGGCGCTGTTAAGGTGCCCGTAGCGAAAAAGTTGATCTAGATGGGTCAAGAAAAATCAAGTTTAAAATAAAATTCAACACATATCTAATACATTCATGCGAAATAAAAACTTCCATCATTGTTACGTGGGGTAAAAATACGGTCTTGAAAAAGGGCCGAAACGCGTGTATTTCAATGGGGGAGTTATTTAGTGGTGTGCCCCTTCGAAGACGTGTTGTGTTTGGCCTATTACGGTACCTTTTACTTGAAAAACTCTCATTTTCACTCTATTTTCGCAGTTTAATTTTGTCAATAAGTTTCTTAAGATTACTACTATTAGGATAAAAGAACAATACAGTATTTTAAATCAAATCTAAACACAATCATGCTAGCCTTGGCCACTACACTTTTGACGAATCATCAAAAGGGGCACTGTGCATGTACTGTAGGCCTACCCGGTAGTGTTTGAATCTAAGTGCTTTAAATGTACCTACCTATTTCATAATATGGCATTTGTAGGTTACTTCCACCATATTGGGCCCAAAATCTCTAGCTTTTCTCTTGACTAGTATGATTTTACACGATTTCACTGTTTCTACCAATTTAGAGCTAAAATCCCTGATCTTAGAATCTAGGCAAACTGTGGTACCTAAGCTAGATATCATTGGCCCGTAGCCAGAAAGAACATGCAGGTCAATCCCAACAAATGTTATTGTTTTTAAGCAGAGATTATCTTGATCATATCGGGCAAATTGCCAAAAACGTTAACCTGCGTAATAGTTCTGATTCTGGTAACATTATTGCCGAATCACATTTTTTTGAAATGGTTATTTTTGTGAATTAAAAAACTACTTCTGCATGTTCATTAAAGTGGTTACTAAATGTAATCAAGTCCAACTACTTATCATAATATTACATGAATTGCAAAATATTAGTTACGAGAATTTGAGCCTGCAATATATTCGCGAAATTAAATAGATCGCAAAATTAAGTATTTTATTTTCGTCTTTAATTTAAGATGCTCAATGAATAATTGTCTAAGTGTTACCACGGCTCATAAATGTTGATAGTGAGTTTTGATATGTTTTAAAGCAAATAGCCTTAATTAATTAATTAATCAAGTGAAACATTTAGTCGGGTTTATACGGGGTGGGGTAGTGATGAAATTCTCAACATAACCGGCCAGAATAATCGCATGGTCAAAATCGCAAATCTACCGACGGAGGGTCGTTTTTACCGACGGTGTAATTTCAGGGGGGGGGGGGGGGGGGCTGGCCCCCCTGGACCCCCTGGGTACGCCACTGGAGAACAGAGTCAATATTAAAGGCATATTCCAATAATTTTGACCACATTTTCAGGTATGCGGACCCTAGAGTCAGGTAATGCCTCTTTAGTGTAAGCCAGAATTACTTCAGATCAGATCAGGGGTGTGCCAGTGAGCTTGCCGATCGGGTCCACTTTTAAATTAAAATTTGGTCAGCATAGAACTGGTGGCGCTATACTGATCAGGCGTGATTGTAGCAGACGACACGACGCTGGCCACGCGTCTCTCAGACGACCCAATATGTCAACGGGAGTGCACTATTTTGAATTATTTTTAACAGTCATCGCCCGGTTAACGATGACAATTCTTCTAATTATGATGAATTTGTCAAAATGATAAGATTAACATTCGCGATTACGTGTTATTCACCTTATTCATTACGTATTCACCATTAAGGTTTCGCGTGGCCACCGTCGTCTGTGTAAATCCACAACGCCCTCAAACCTATGCTGACCAAATATTACGTTAAACCTGGTTAAACACTGTTAAACGCGTTAAACGCCGGTCACCGACACATTCCGATGATTACCATAATGTATGTAATTTATGCAAACGGAACCGTTTTCGCTACGTGTGTTATTATACGACTTTCCTATCCCAAAATTAATAGTATCCCTGATCAGATGTAAACCCTACAAAGCATCATATTTAGGACAAATATTGAGAAAGAAATGTAAAATAATGGCTGAATCCCATGAAAATGCCTTATAGGTGAATTTCATTAAAAAAACATAATTCGGGTAGTATCTCTTTAATTTGACTACTTTTCCCACAGATTCATTGTGTACACTCAACCGATTTGAAATCAGCAGAAAAGTTCAGTATAGAAACAATTGTCAAATATTGTGGTGTACTTCATGCAAGGTTCAAACATTGCTAGAGCCTTTTCAAAGGAGTGGAGCCTGGACTCCAAGACCCCATTTCAAAGATGCCATCAGTTCCATAAGACCCCCAATTGAGGTTGTGTCAGTTCGGTAAGCCCCTGTCCCCTGCCCCCCCCCCCCCCCCCCCCCCCCCCCCCCCCCCCCCCCCCCCACCCTCACTTTTGAAAACGGGATGACGCCCTTGGACAGAGAAGGGCAATTAAAACTATTCATTCATGGACAGGTGAAATTAGATTGTAAGTCAACTTCAATTTGTGCCATAAGCATGATAAGAAGTAGAATTTCCCTTTTAGCCTATTACGTGTGCAATCATGCAATTTCACGTAACGTTATCTATCTTTACTGTGTGAATTACCATTACATGCTACAAAATGGATTGACTTGCCTTATTGGTCATACTTTCCTTAATTGATGATGGATTTTTCTCATCTTTTCAGGATTTTAACTTTGTTAGTTGTACTTTACAATGAAATTAAATTGATCATGGTTCAGGGGTTTTAATAAGATTTAAATTCATGTTGAAAGAGAGTCCTAATTTTTTTGACACACCCTGTATATAACATTACCAAACAAAAGTCCAAGTTATCACCTTTATTTGCTTGTGTAATGGAACAAAACAAAGGGCCTGAGAGACTCAATAATCTAAAGGGAAAATAGCTTAAAATACAACTAAAAATTATGTTTTAGCGAACTAAAGTTTTAGATATTCACACAGCAAGCGGCGCTCTGCCCCTTGCAAAATCCCGTCCCTTGCCCAACAGCTTCAGATCAACTATAGATTTTTAAAATAAATTAACAAGAAAAACACAACCAATAAGTTTTTTTATGGTATGATTTACATATGATAACATTACCAAATAAATGTACAACAATTAGTCAAATTGATCACTTTATTTCATTTCTAAGTGGTATCGATTTAACTGAGATTGAAAGAAATTGCTAAGACTCATTAATGTGAAGAACTAATTATCTAAAAACCGTAGCTAAAATCATGTTTTTAGCAGACAAATTTAACTAATGTCCCATAGCAAAGGAGCTCTGCCCCTTGCAACCACTGCCGGGGCCAACTCCATGGACCCAGTTTATTATCGTCTACGTGACGTCTACCCGTTTTCCCAAGAATATAATATTACTTAAAGTGAATATATATCAGGTTGATGCACTTACACGCGCACGTAGAGGTTTAAAGAGGTTAGTTGAAGTTTGGCATTAAAACAAGAAGATACGTGTTAAATTACATCACGTCGCTATTTTCATGTATAATACAGGATGATATGTCTAGGGTAGGGGAGAGCAGGAGTGTTCGCCCCATTTTCATTTGAAATGGCCTAGAGACGTTGATTTTAAAGATTGAATTGTGCTATTGACATTACATGAAAGATTGATATCTTGGCTACATACGACCACAATTTCAGTACCCTAGGCCTAACTGTAAAGGAATGAGTAAAGGATAAAGACATGTGTCAAAAATGGTGAACTTGCCCCAACCCCGGGGCAGTTTCGTCCACAGGCCGGGGCAAGTTCGCCATGGTCTCATAATTAGGCTTCATAAAGTAGTATGCATCAGATAGATATACACATGGTTATGCAATGTGATTTTCTAAAGTAACATTTAGAGAGTCCACAATTTAAGGGTGGGGTCATTTTTACGGAATATATTCGTTTAGAATTTAAAATTATAATAAATACCAAAATATTATCTTCTAATTTTAGTGCTACTCCATTCCAGATATCTATTTTTGGTTGGCGGGGCAACCGCCAACCTTATATCATCAGATTGCATATTCTTGGACATTTAGGTCTTTCTACATATACATGGAGGCTGCCATTTTGTTTTTAGTATATGGAAAATTGTCTAAATTATTTTGCAGTCTTTGTAAATTACATGTACCTATGCAGTTTATTTTAACAGTCCTGCAGTCTGTGATGGAGTCAAAGCTATATTTGTTTAGCCTTGATAATTCAATCAGAGAGATGTTATTAGACTCCCAACAGAGACATAATAGCTTATCTTGTTTGACTAAAGAGAAATCTCCCAAAACTGTCCAGATGTTATACACATTACAATTGTGGCCTCAGATACTACTGAAAAGCTCAGAGTGTCAACTGTGCAACTGTGTCATAAAACATGGTCAAGGTTTGCATGAAATATCTATGTGTATGAAAAATTTCGCGACTGGCTAGGATTGGTGAAATTGTCATGCTCACAAGCTTTTAGTATTCTTATTAGACATTATTAGAAAGGTGTACATTTGTAAACATTTCATGATGAAAAATGTGGGTTCTTCTGCATCACGAACATTAAATGCCGCGAAAAAATAGTGCTTGCTTTAGAATTGGTTCTGGTGATCACTCCATTTCCATGGGAATTTTTTAGTTGGGGCTTTAGGGACGCACCATTAGATTTTCAGGGGGGGGGGGGGTAGGAAGTTTTCGGAAGAAAAAAAATTCACCCTCTATGGAGGCCCCCCCCCAAAAAAATCACCCCCTGATGAGTAAAAAAAAAAAAAAAAATTCTACCCCCACCCAACTCAATATGAATGGATACATTTATAAAAAAAAAATCGCCAAAAAAAAGATTCACCCCTTGAAGCGGCCAAAAAAAAAATTCCCATGGAAATGGAGTGATCACCAGAACCAATTCTGCGTCCCTTAAAGGCATATTATGTGATCTTTTCCAGAGGGCGCCCTCTATTCATGATTTTTTTTTAGAAAGTAGATTTTCTTGCAGATTTACATTTCCGATCATAAATCATACATACATTCCAAGTTACAGAGCGATACGATTCCTAATTACCTCAAAATCATGGTTTTAGAGTGAATTTACAGTGAAAAATATAAACTGTCGGAATTCCGACAGTTTATTTTCACTCTAAAACCATGATTTTGAAGTAATTAAGAATCGTATCGCCCTGTAACTTGGAATGTATGCATGATTTATGATCAGAAATGTAAATCTGCAAGAAAATCTGCTTTCGATTTTTTTTTCAATGTTGAGGGCGTTCCCTGGAAAGATCACATAATATACCTTTAATGAGTTGCGGAAGTCATATACCTAGATTGTTCTTCAGATGATACCTCCCCCCTCCATGCACAAACATCAACTTTATTGGTTTCCTGTACTATTTTTTTTTGACTGTTGTGTTTTGATTTGGGGTGGGTTTTTTGTTTGAAAGATACATACACCATATCCCTGGTATTTTGGTATGCAACAGAATGAACAGATGCTTCAGAAAATGGTTACAAAACATGATTCTTTCTCTTTTTCTATAATAAACAAATAAATTCTACTTCAACCATAGTTTTACTAACGAATATTGGCCATATTAAATTGAATATAATTCTAATCAAATTAATTGAATATATATGACATATTTAAAACTTAAATTGAATGTAAAATTTATTCATTTGTATATTTCTATATTTACTTATTTACTTTTTATATTATTAATTATCTACATAATTATTCATTTATTTATTTATTAATGTTTTCTCATGTTTATTTGTTTTAATTACTTTATTTTATAAGTAATTTTTTATATTTTACTTTTTAATATGCGTGTATTTATGTATTGATTCATTAGTTTATTGATTCATTAATTTTCGATTAAAAATGTAATTTTCGATTTATATTATTATTTATTAACAAAATGATTCAACTATTTATTTAAAAGTTTTTAAGAAAAAAAAACTCATTTATTTATTTCTACATTTATTTATGTATTGATCAAATAAATTGAATACATATGACATATATTTAAAACTTAAATTGAATGTTAAAACCGTGTTTATCACTAAACTATGGCTGTAATTTATATTGCTTTCTAGTAATGCCATGCAAGAATCTTGCACAATTATCATCTATGCGCTTGCTTCTTCTGCCACATAATTTTAGCAACTAAAAGCCGTATTTACAAATGTTGCTCTTTCTATCTTTCTATTTGCCTTATATCGCAATTTCCTTTTGACCGCCAACTTTCCATTTTAATGGAATTTTTATTATAATTACAACTAGGCTATTGGAGGTGAACTACAATTTTGAATTTTTACAAAATCGTCATCATGTAAATCCCTATTGGCGAACATTCCCCATCTTAAAAGGTCAAATCAGGGATACTATTAACTTTGGGATAGGAAAGTCGTATACTAACGTACGTAGCAAAAACGGACCCTTTTGCATATTTGAATAAATTATGGTTATCGTCCGGAATGTGTCGGTGACCGGCGTTTAACGCGTTTAACAATGTTTAACCAGGTTTAACGGCAGGTTAAACGGCATGTTAGTCAGCATAGGTTTGGGGCGCTGTAGATTTAAACAGACGACGGTGGCCACGCGAAACTTAAATTTTGAATTCGTAGTGAATATTACACGTAATCGCGAATTTTAAACCGATCATTTTGACAAATACATCATAATTAGAAGGATTTTTATCGTTAACGGGCGATGACTGTTAAAAATAATTCAAAATGGTGCACTCCCGTTGCCAAATTGGGTCGTCTGAGAGACGCGTGGCCAGCGTTGCGTCGTCTGCTACAATCACGTCTGCAATCACGCCTGATCGGTATAGCGCCACCAATTCTATGCTGACTAAGTTCAATTTAAAAGTGGACCCGATCGGCAAGCTCAGTGGCATACCCCTGGTCAAATGTGCCCCATCCCATAGCACAATAAGTAGGCTACATTGACCCGATAACCACGCATGTTCCACATAAAATTACAATGACGGGTTTATAACTGCATCAAATCAATAACATATCCCAATACCTACCTAATGATTATTTACATTTAAACCATTAAAATCTTCGATCTGTAAGAATATCTTTAGAAAAAACCCAATATCAAAAATGGAACAAAATCCACTTTAGTGATGTAAAACTGGTTTTTCGATGATAATTGGACAGTATAGAGTGGATCAAGAATTCTGATGATATGCCTGACTCAAAGGTGTTATGGGATCTAATGAAGTACGAAATAAGACGCTTTTCACAAACGTACAGTAAAAAGATGGCTAGAGAAAGAAATGAATCTGTGAATAAGCTCCAAGATGATTTTAGTAGAGCAGAAGACAATCTGAATACTCATCCAACTGATGAGGCAAGAGCCAGGTGGGAAAGTGTTAAGAAAAAGTTAGAGGATCACTATGATCACATAACTAAAGGCATTATTGTCAGGTCAAGAGCTGAGTGGGTCGAGAAAGGTGAAAAGAACAATAAGTATTTCCTCAACCTTGAAAAGTCCAATAAAGCTAAGAGTACATACGGATTAGATGTCTATTTAATACTAATGGTGAAGGTATCTATAATTCAAATGGAATATTAAAGGAGATTAAGAATTTCTACACTACCTTGTACTCAAAAAAAGAGGTGAATATTGATACAGACGCTGCCAAACCATTCCTTGATAATGACAATATCCCCAAATTATCAGATGAGGATAGTAACAGTTGTGAGGGCGAGCTGACATATGACGAGTGTTTTAAAATACTACATATGATGAAAAACGGCAAATTGCCAGGTAATGAGGCCTTACTGTTTGTTTCTATAAGCAATCTTGGCATGTTTTTGGTAAATATTTAGTAAATAGTTTGAATGCTAGTTATAAATCTGGTGAACTGAGTAGCTCACAAAAACAAGGAGTAATTACTCTCATTGTGAAAAAGGCCAAAGATAAACACAGTATAACAAATTACAGACCAATAACACTACTAAATGTTGACCTCAAAATTGGGTCAAGAGCTATTGCGGAAAGAATTGCTAAGGTAGCACCTGATCTGATTAGTTACACTCAATCAGCCTTTGTTTCCGGCAGATATATTGGGGATGCAGTTCGTACAGTGGCAGATACACTCTATTTCACTAAAAACAAAAACATGCCAGGTATTTTACTATGTATTGATTTTGAAAAAGCATATGACTCAGTAGACCACGTTTTTATGCAAAAAGCCATCGCTGCATTTAATTTTGGGAGTTCAATTAAAAGATGGATTGGAACATTCTATATGATGTTACCAGCTGTGTCAAGAACAATGGTTTGTCTACAGGGTATTTTGGGATTAACTGCAAAAAGAGCCCTGTTTTTTATATGACAAACTTGTACAATAATACTTTATAATTCATGGTGTTTTTAATAGTTTCATGGTGATCATAAGGTGGGGGGTGCCCGGTGTGTGTCTATGAGTTCAAAGAGGGTGTAAGTGTACTGATTTTGTTTGAAGGTTGTGTTTCGTTAATTGTGTATTGAAGTTTGAGTGGTGTATGCGTGACTGTTTGATGTGTGCGGGCTTAGGGTTTTCAATTTTGATGTATTAATTCTATGTGCAATATTTGATCAGACTTGTATAATAATATTTTATAATTCATGCTGCTTTTAATAGCCCCATAGTGCAGCATATGGTGCAATTTTCCAAGGAAGGGGGGGTTGGGGGGGGTTGGGGGGGGGGGGGGGTTGCCCGGTTTGTGTCTATGAGCTCATAGTGGATGTAAGTGTACTGATTGTTGTTGTTGTGTTTCTTTAAGTGTAGTATTGAAGTTTGAGTGGAGTATGCGTGACTGTCTGATGTGTGCGGGCTAGGGGTTTTCAATTTTTGATGTATTAATTCTATGTGCAATATTTTATAATCTAATGGTCTTTTATATCATAACTATAATGTATTTTTATTGTGTGTATTTCTTTGTAAAATTTGATGCAATTCAGTGTTTGTACTGCGATATCAATTTTAATAAACCAGTTATGAATGAATGAATGAATGAATGAACTGCGGACAGGGCGATGCTCTCAGCTGCCAGCTCTTTAATCTAGTAATCGATTTGTTATGTATCCATCTCAACAATAAGAGTAGCATTCAAGGCATTCAGGTTAACCCAACAACACAGGTGAAAATTAGTGGGTATGCGGATGATCTAAATATGTTTGTTAAAGATGTTGACTCGGCCAAATCTGTTATGAATTCTTTAAATGAGTTCAGTAAATGTTCAAACTTAAAGGTTAATAATAACAAAACGGAAGCTATGTGGATCGGCAGTGTGAGAAATAGTGTTGAGAAGCCCCTTGATGTTGTCTGGACCAAAACTGTGAAGATGTTAGGGATATATTTTTCATATGACGAGAAAGCTATGATGAATCTCAATTACGAGCATAGAATTGCGGCATTAATTAACTTGCTCAACATGTGGAAGCAGCGCGATTTAACCGTCCTTGGTAAAATTACCGTTATTAAAACATTCGGTTTGGCTGGCTTCCTTTACACCTCAGCCATGATCGGCATGCCTATGTCAATTCAAAAAAGTGTCAATAAAATCCTCTATCAATTTCTATGGTCAGGTCCAGACAGGGTCAAGAGGTCTGTGTTATGTAATGATCTTGACGAGGGGGGTGTTAAGATGGTTGATTTAAAAATGAAAGTCGATGCACAGGCTGTAATGTGGTTAAAGAGGTTGGTAATGCCAAATCCTTCAGGATGGAAACACATCCTCCTTACATACCTTAAGAGGACTGGTGGGAAAAACATTCTGGATTGCAACTTTAACTATCATGTAAGTAAAGTAAAGACTCGCGCCGAGCAAAGCTCGCGCGCGGAGTGCCCATCTCTCTTTCATTAGCGTTTGGGCCAGACTCCCCATGTAATACTTGGCTGTGGGGGGTTCGCCACTCCTCCCGCACAGCGAGTCTGTTTTACTTCCCAACATGAATTAATGCCGGTACCCAATTATACACCTGGGTGAAGCGTGGCAAGTGCGGTAAAGTGCCTTGCCCAAGGACACAACACGTTGGCACCAACGGGGCTCGAACCCACAATCTTTGCATTGTGGAGCGAGGGTGAATCCGCTGGACCACACGCGCCCGACTAACTTTCATGACTTACCAAATAATATACCGCCTTTTTAGGCTAAATGCACTAAGGCTTTGGGCAGAGATCAAATCAAATATTCAGAGCCAAAGAACGGCATCGATGCGTGCAAACAGATAATTTTGAATAATCAGTTCATTTTAATTGATAAAAAGTCGGTTTATTATTCTAAATTTGCAGAGGCGGGATTTCATACATTATACGATTTTATTGATGGTAATGGCAATTTAAAAGTTTTTGATGAACTGGTCATTGCTGGCCTTAATAGTATTGATTATATAAGATGGTGTGGTCTTCTTAATGCCATTCCAATGGAATGGCGGAGATGGATCCGTAATGATCACAACGTGCCTGATAACAATATAGTTACTGGCCTCAATTTGTTACAAGGCTTCACCCCAATCTTGAAAATCAAGTCACGTGACCTGTATCTGTTGTATACAAAGGCAAGGGAAACAATACCAGTTAGTCAATTTTATCTAAAAAACAAGTATGATATTCTAGATAATAAGTGTAAAGAAATCTTTATTATGCCATACAAAGCTACATTGGACTCTAAATTAAGGTGGTTTCAATATAAAATCACGCATAATATATTGCCTACCAATTCGTGGCTTTTGAAGGTGAAGATTGTTAATGACGATCATTGTAACCTCTGTAACCACAGTGAGGAGACAATCCACCATCTTTTTATCGATTGCATTGTTACAAATTCATTCTGGAACGAGATGCAAGCTTTATTCAATTTCATACCAACATTATCTATTTTTAACAAATTATACGGTGTACACTGCCGCCCACAAGTATTTCTCCCCCTGGAAGCTTGTAAGTTATCACTGTGTTGTCGACAAAGTATTCAACCATCAGACCTAATTACCATTTCATTGTGTTCATTGTACATTTTATACCAACAAATTCATGTTTCCTATTCAGATTCATCATTTAAAAGCATAACAATTCATGATTTTATCGGGCAAGTCAAAATTCCAATGTAAAATCGCCGTAGTAAATCACCTCATGAATATCAATTAGCTCATTATCGGCAGTGTAACGCTATGGGAATTTTCAACGGAGATCAACTAGTGATGGAAAAACTTCATGTGCAGATTTTTATAAATGATAATTGGCATGCGCAGTTTATTGGAATACCTTCAGAAGGAACCATTCCAGCTTAAAAAAACTATTTTTGTGACGACGGTTTGTGTTTTTGGCAGATATTCATCTTTATTTAAGGCACATCTAAAATTATTTTCAATACAATCAGGCTGAAATAACATGGAGAACCAGCAAAATTTCAAAGTTTGCATGCACGTAGTTCATTGACCTATTTGCTCCAGTAACGTAACAACCCACGTTATCAATAGAATGATTCAAAGCAGTTAGAGTTTCCCACTATTTCATCTTTACAAAGGACCGCTCAATAAACAACATACCAAGACATAATAAATCCTTTTTTCTACTATGCCACCGTCTCTTCTCAATCTCAAACAATAGGGAGCTAGACTATACTATTCAAATCAGATGAATAGGATACTTATCGTGTTTATCCTCTAACAGTACACTTATTTACAGTCAATGGGTCCCCGGTGCTTTTTTTAACTTGCCGAGTTTGCGTTATTACGGCCCGATATGATTTGGATTAAAAAGATGAATTTCTGCCAAAAACATAGTTCGACGTCAGAAAAATAACTTGATATAGCTGAAATGGTTCCTTCTAAAGGTATTCCAATAAACTGCGCATGCTAATTATCATTTATAAATGTCTGCACATGGAGTTTTCCATCACCAGTTGATCTCAGTTGAAAATTCCCATAGCGTTACACTGCCGATAATGAGCTAATTGATATTCATGAGGTGATTTACTACAGCGATTTTACATTGGAATTTTGACTTACTCGGTTAAATCATGAATTGTAATGCTTTTAAATTATAAATCTGAATAGGAAACATGAATTTATTGGTATAAAATGTACAATGAACACAATGAAATGGTAATTGGGTCTGATGGTTTAATACTTTGTCGACAAAACAGTAATAACTTGAAAGCTTCCAGGGGGAGAAATACTTGTGGGCGGCAGTGTATATGACAAAAAGATTTCCCACCGCATTACTATCAATCAGATATTACTCATTGCCAGAAGACATATATACCAGCCGATGTCAAAAGTCAAATCCATCAATCCTAGTCTTTAAAAATATGATTAAGGGTACGATAAAACTTGAGTATGAGTCGAGTGCGCACAAAGAAGGTCTAAACTTGATATCCATATACAAAAATGGGACATACTCCAAAACCATCTAAAGTAATACCATGTTTTCCGCTACTGATGGATTTTTACAATGGTGGTCTTGTAATAATGTGGATACATATTAGAGCGTATGTATACCACCGTTATTCACATATGGATACATTTTATGATTGTATATTGTATATCACCATTGTGTCGCTTTGGGATACATTTTTGTTTTTTGAGCGTATTATATATGCATTTGTATTTCTCTGTATTTTTTTATTCTCTCTGTATCTGTAAAATGTCTTAATGTGTTGCAAGTTTCAAAAAATAAAAATCAATAGAAAAAAGATAATTTGACAAACATTATACGGAGATCAGCCATGTTACCATGGGAAGATCGCAACAAACAGCGGAACATATTGTGTATTCGTCAAATTCAACCAGTGGCCAATAACGTGGTTGGCGAAGCTGTCCATTTAGGGTGTACACTCCCCGCTCTCCCCTATCTCATATCTGAGCAAAGAAATAAATGATTCTATATATAGCATAACATCAAAATCTAATTTACATCGTTCTGTTATCATTCATATCGTTCCAGAACAGGTGCTTTATGTTATATTTGAAATCAGTAATCCGTATTACAAAATTGCGATATATACATTAAACGAGCAAATTTCCACTCCACAATATGACACCTCATACAAATAATAGAGTGGATACTTTTAAACTTCTATGAGTTCCTGTAAGGGAACGATTAGACTCACCCCCCCCCCCCCCCCCCCCCCCCTCCTCCATTCGTATCTGATTAACCTATCACTTGTGTTTTTTACCCATTTGTTTTTCTCCACCTTTTCTTCACTTTATTTTTCAATTTTTTACTTCTTGTTATGTGTGATACTTTGTTTTCGTTTTCAACATTGTCTCCTATGCACAGTAATTTTCATTACTC
The DNA here is from genome assembly GCA_035610835.1 of Ophiura sarsii. Taxonomy (NCBI): domain Eukaryota; kingdom Metazoa; phylum Echinodermata; class Ophiuroidea; order Amphilepidida; family Ophiuridae; genus Ophiura; species Ophiura sarsii. The sequence continues at coordinate 70,961,840 of CM069448.1, forward strand.
GTTCCAGTGCATTTCCATTATTTGTTACAATACCATAGGCCGGCCTAGACATACTCCCACTTTGTTTTATCTTGTTTTCTCATGCATTCCAGTCAGTCCTTTTACGTTTCCATCCATTTTTATTATTTTGTTGTAATCATCAATCACCATTATGGATTTTACTCACCATTTTTTTATCCCATTTGGCTATTACTTTTTAATCTCCCCTTTGTCTATGTCATCCTTTTGTTACATTATCCACTTCATCAATCAGCTGTCAAGTTTGATGTACCTTCCCCTATTCATTCATCTGTCACTTTGACCCCACTGTGTTACATTATCTCTTGTCATTTCCTGCCTATTGTTCCTCTGTCTATATATGTTGTATTCTGTCATTTTACCTTCGATAAAGATTCTGTTAGAATCGAAACGTCAGGTCCTCTTATATATATTACATTTACTTACACAGGCTATTTTTGTGGATGAGCAGTTTGCATTCAGCTTTTACATTATTAATTGTCATGGTTAAGTAAACAGAACAAATTGGTGTCTTTTGTCTTGATTTTGTCTGTGTATGATGCTTGTGTGAGTTCCCTTCTGGAATTGGGGTGAATAGGAGCTTTTGCAAGTTTTGAATTCAACCTTAAGTCACTCAAGTGCCATCCGCCAAACAACATCGTAGCGCAACAAAAGAGGTGTCAGAATGCGCAGAAGATAACTGTGTGTCGATTTAAATATTTGTTTGCATACTATTTCAGGTTCCGATAAATCTGACCATTTGTAAGTGTTTATACTTTATTGGCGCAGTTTACTTGCTAACTACATGGGTGAGTTTCCATTATGTTGCAAATTACATCCACGCTCATGCGTTTAAACTACTCAATGGGCATTGCAATACAGCCGGTTGGTTGCACACGAAAATTATGTCATACAGCAACCAGCTTTGATGAAAGGCGAATATTTTAATTTGGTGACGGTTTTTAGGGCACCAATTTATAGCACTGCTAAGCGGGCCTTGTGGCCTAATGCAAGCCACATTGCACTTACGAGGGTCAGTCAGTAAGTTATGAAAGTGATCATGGTATGGGATGCATGAGTGATTCTATTGAGGGATAGTGTGATCAATACAAAGTATGAACCTTTGTCTTTCAAACAATACAGTTTTTGCATTTCTAAGTGTGAACTATGACGTCATAGCATTGTCTCAAAGTAAGTACACTTGGGACACCGCTAAATCAATTATTTGGCGGGAAATTTGAATTGTTTGTATGAAACATGTGGGAAGAAGATTGCATAACATGACACCAGAAGCAGGTAAATCTCATTTTTTTCGCGTAAGTATGATAAATAAGAAGTAATCGTCACTTACTTTCAATGGTTGAGGACATTTTATGAACAGCTCCTTTTGAAATCCCCACTATTATTGCTTTACATCCCACAACAATTTAATAAATTATAATCCGGCCATTGTTCTTTATCCTTTGTTGTTTTCTAAGGTATATTATTGCGGGTTTTGCTAAATAAAAGCGTTTTGAGATTGTCCCTTCTTGTTTGTATTAAGGAATTTAGATCTAAAAAAGAGTGTCAAACAGAGATAAGTGTGTGTTCTAACTATGTGCCAAGTGTTATCTATTTTTATGCTTGCTTTGCCGAGATATGCGCAAATGTATCAATCAACCCATATTCAACATATTACATATTCAGCCAAATAATTGATATATTTCAGTCAGAGTCTGAAACCTATTGTGTTCATGTTAATGACGTTACATAACCAAATGTATCTAACAATCCTAAAGGGTATTGTTTGAAAGACAAAGGTTCATACTTTGTATAGATCACATTATCCCTCAATAGAATCACTCATGCATCCCATACCATGATTACTTTCATTATTTATTGACCGACCCTCGTAAAGGTATATCTCCAACTAAATTCGATCCTACTGTTGGAATTCACCTGCAATGTAATTATGATCGTATGCCAAACTGCCTAAGTCATTGTATCCCGTTGTACATTATATGTAACTCACCTCCTGAGATGAAGAATGTTTGAAAAAGTTAACCGTCAAGACATTACTGACTAAACAAATGCGCGCGTAGCTTGCACACATTTCCTATTTTACACTAATTTTACCAATTGCAAGTGGGGACAAATTCGGATTCCCACCTCAATGGTTGAAATAAAATTCAGATTCTCCCCTTGGGAAAAATAATTTCGGACCCCCCCCCCCCCCCCCCCCCAAAAAACCTCCCATTCCGCCCTCCGCCGTATTTAATGATAGCTCCCTGACGAGCATGGGACTATTATAGAAGGTATAGTATACCAGTGTAAATGAGCCGATGAGAGTGGACAATAAGGACTTGATTTCCAGACTAAGTCAGCTGCCGGGCCTAGTCAGCTGGTGATTGGACGAAATTGTAACCCACGCAAAATAATGCCATATTAACCTATATATATATAATGTTGTTTTGACAGTTGGTTGCTTAGTTTCATCCATTTCTACGTCTGATCGCAATTCCTCAACAACGACAGCCTCCTCAACTTATTACTTCAATACTTTACGTCCTTCATCGAAACAAATATATCTTGATCGAACGATATATCGCGATGATTGGATTGAAGCCTTTTCTTTTACTGGCATGCATTGCCATGCCTGTGTTGTCAGCAGCACCAGTCTCTACCAACACCTATTCTTGTCCGATAGACTGGTTGGGGTATCACGGACATTGTTACCGGCATTTTGCTTATGATTATACATGGACTTCGGCTCGAGATTTCTGCCGTGGTATTGGAGCTGATCTTGCTAGCATCCATTCATCTCATGAAAACGCGATTATCGACGCCTTGGCTGACGGTGAACAGGTTTGTAATTCTTTATAACTCCTGGTCAAAACGTCCAAATCGCCTACAGACTGTAACACAAAAAACATATATAGGCCTACACTTTTTAAAACCTTAAAAATAATAGAAACACTTTTCATTGCATTATTGGTTCTTACCAGTCAGTAACAACGATTCTCTAAAATGTTCTGTTTTGTGTGCTGATGACGCAACCTTTTTCTGGCTGATGAGAAATCTGTAAGTCACTTCATGCTATCGTGCTCATGAGTCATGAATCAATTTGTTAGATTCTCTGGATAAGATGTAAATATGGAGAAAACTGAGCTTTTGAAATTAGGGCATAATAAAAATGATGACATTCTTATTGTAGGTAGAGAACCAGTTAAATTATTAGGAATACTTATTGGGTACGATCATGAGAAGTGTTATGAATATAATGTACAGCGTGTCCCAAAAACCTGGGTCCAGAAACCGAAGAGCTTGAAAATTCAACAATAGAAACCATAACTGCTTGATATTTAGGGACATGAATGAAAATATACTTGACCTTAATTGGTGAGATTGTGAGACCAATCTAATGTCAATTTTTTGAAAATACAAGATTTAAATAAAGCGTGGTCGGAACCCGTTTGTCCCGATATTGATGATATTAGCAATCGCCACCCATGCGTAGCATCTGCGCGAGTTTCCCTGAATGGAGTTTATTCTCCGAAATAGCTTATATGCTTATAGTCAACCATGTTTATCTAAAATCCATCTGGTTACATTTAGGTTCCTCTTTCTTAATTGAATATACAACAATAAATTACATCGTAGCAAAGAACGTTCTGTTTAAACTTCATTGTTATTTGTTAAAGTTAGATTTCATTATTCATGTTGTAGGCCTACTCTTTCTTGGTAAAGGTGTTGGGAAAGCCTTGTTGGCAATTCTCAAATGACTTTTAATGCTTTCTGTTACACATGATACTATATCTGCTTTGATTGTATAATTTCATCTAGAAAGGAAAACCTGATAAAATCAAACGTTCTGTTATGATTTCACCAAAACGAAAAAGGTGGAGTCGATATTATAAATGTGTTGAATTGTGTTCAATGCCAATACAGCTTTGAAGATAATGTGGTTGAAGCGTTTCCTCAGCGATGAAAATTCACGGTGGAAAGATTATACCAAATTATTACTTGTCTGGAGGTCTTGAGTATAATATTGCAGACAAATGTATTACCCTCCGAAATATTTTTCCAAGTTCTATAAAGATACTATTTGATGTTAGCAGAATTATACAAGTTTAAAGATTGCGATAAAAATATTTATGATATTTGTATTAGGCGACTTTGGAATAACACCATGTTATTGTTAAACCCATCCAGTCAATAATTTCATTTCATACAATAGCTTTTAAAGCTGGTGTTAAAAAGAGTGAAAGATGTATTAGACGTTTAAGGTTCTTTCATATCTTATTCAAAATCATGTTGTAAATATGTGAAATGTATTGACTTTGTATCATATTATGGTATCGTTAAAAGCTTTCCAAATAAGTGGTAATTGTAAGCAAAGCATCTAAACATAATAAGGCTTATCTTACTTTTGGTACTTTAGCTTTCTTGATATCAAACCATTCTTCACATGCAATATCTCAAATTAAAGAGGAGAAATTCCTAACAACTTTATAATTTGATATTTTAAGTAGGGGTTATTTTTTTAGAGTTACAAGCACATTTATTACCTGGTAAGTTACTTGTTTTGATGAATTTATATACACTGCCGCGCAAAAGTATTTCTCCCCCTGGAAGCTTGCAGGTTATCACATGTGTTGTCGACAAGGTATGAAGCCATCAGACCCAATTACTATTTCATTGTGTTCATTGTACATTTTAAACCAATAAATTCATGTTTCCTATTCAGATTCATTATTTAAAAACATTACAATTCATGATTTTATCGAGCAAGTCAAAATTCCAATGTAAAATCGCTGTAGTAAATCACCTCATGAATATCAATTAGCTCATTATCGGCAGTGTAACGCTATGGGAATTTTCAACTGAGATCAACTGGTGTTGGAAAACTCCATGTGCAGATATTTATAAATGATAATTGGCATGCGCAGTTTATTGGAATACCTTCAGAAGGAACCATTCCAGCTATATCAAGTTATTATTACTTTTATTACAGCATGGACCCCATGGGCGATTTTTCTTGATAATTACCGTGAATGGATTACTACGATTAAAACCAGGAACTCAATGTCCTAGGCGTAGAACAACACAGTGGGAATCGTATAGATAGATAAAGCTTCAAGAGCATGCCTTAAAAGTATGTCTTCAAACATCATGAAATATATTTCCATCACTGTCTTCAGTAGATAGCAACCTAATACAACATTCGTAGATAGCAACCTGTCATTGAAGGAAAAGCATATTTATGAAGGAGTTCTTATCAGATTAACAAAGACCAATGCTGTGGTGCTTTTCTAGGAGGACCTTAAATATACGACCATTAGGCCTATGCCTGAAAACAATATGAAAGAAAAAATCGCTATGTAATGGCAATGAGGGTCTTCAATTTGGAGGGGGCATGCATGTGATCAGGGGAGCATAACCGACTAATTTGTATTAATATACACAGCGTTTGTCATTTCATGGGGGGTCAGGGCCGGGCTGGGGAGCGAGGCTGCGAGGCAGGGGGATTCCCATAATGTCATAATCTTCCATTTATTCAAATTAAGGGCCTATCAAATGAAGGGCCAATCAAATGAAGAACTCAAAGAAAAAAAGGATTATAATATAATCAATTCGATTGCTAGGTCTATGAAATGTTACTTTTATTTACTCGTTTTGGGCAATTAAAATTCCCATTGATATTAGACTTAAAACTCGGGCCATTCACGAACAAACTACGGAAACTACGTTTATCAAAACGAGCACCATTCATCAGTTGGCGGATGGGATTGATTTTGACATGTTTATACTATCTTTTTTTAATCGAAACCTATAACAACCCACCCCCCCCCCCCCTCATATTTTGCATGTTTTACGAGTGCGCGTATACGTTAAGTTTAAAACACGCATGGCCAGAGGCCCAGTGACGCAGGATGACAGCGCGAACATGCTATGTCGCATTACGCAACGCGGGCCAGTCTGCGTTTTAAACCGCGTACTTTACATCGCTTTCTACGCCCTACCATAACGCGGTATTCATTTTGTCAGACTGTTGAACCAAAAAATACGTCCTTTTTATGGAAGTATCTCAAAAACTAAGTTGGTGACCCTATTTTTTTTATTTCATTAATCGGTAGTGCCTATTAATGCGCAACTTGTATTAAATTTAAAACAAAATTGGCGGAGCAGTTTGTTTTTTAAATCCAAAAATGTTTGGCCTAAGAGTTTTATTTCCATAGGATTGTGTACTAAATAGTAGTCAAAAATGGCTAAAAACACGTGTTTTGAAATTGGCTGTAGCTCAAAAACTAAATTGGTGACCCCCATTTTGTATTCAAGATTCTATTTTATAATCGTTCAAATTTTTTTCACAGTGAATATAAAACAAATTGGCGGACAAATGCTATCGTGGTGCAGTACCTGAAAAACAAGTTATGACCGAAAAAACCCCATTTAGCGGACCAAAGAAAGGAAGCGGGCAATTAAGCGGAACAGTTAAGCGGACCAAAGAAAGGAAGCGGGCAGGGACGCGTAACATATTTTTTATTTGGCATTATTACACACAAGACACATACAATATCGCTATCGTGTTTTTTCTTTGCAAAAGTTGTTTGGGCTTATATCCACTTCTGCACGTTACTCATTTTGCATTGAATGGATGTGGAATGTGGCTTGTATTGTTGGTGCCTCACTTGGCGTGCATGGATGCACTAATCCAAGTCATAGAAACAGTAATGAACACAGTCATACAATAATTATATTAATTCCATGGACTTGTCAATGCAAATTCACTGCAAAATGAGTAACATGTGGGGGGGTGGTCTGTAGGCCCTTTGGCAAAAAAAGTTCTTCATATATTGAAGTATCTCATGGTGGTACGAGTTAGTTGGAACTACCGCCCACGTGTATTCGAAATTGGGATTCGAGCACAGCGAGACCAAGTATTGCCAGTTCAACTAATCGCGGGCTTAAATTGACATATCTAGAATGATAAATTATTAATGTAAATTAGCGTCATAACATAAAGCTCCTTAAATCGTATCAAGAAATACTGTAACAGTTAGATTTTTTTGGTCACAAAAGTCACAAAAGTTTTTGAATTGCTTCTTACTAATGGAAAAACACCCGTGGTTGAGCGAATAATACTGTAATGTGTAATCAATTCATGATCATTCAGCCATGTAAATCCACTTCTTGCCTCAGATATTAGCACAGTGAGTTGTGACTTTTGAGAAGGGCAGTTTTTGTCTTTCATTTGAGCTCATTCAGCTATGAAGTTATGGACATCTTTCATTTTCAAACACCACTTAGGAAACAGTCATAGGATTATTTCTAACTAAGTTTTATTTGTAAATTTTGTTACCTTTTGAGAGGGGGACTTACTTTTGGTGTTGTGTTTAGTATGGTCAATTACAATACAAAACAATTGTTTTAGGTCATTTAACATCAACTTAACCATATGGAAGCCATTTTGTAAAGTGATACGAGAGTCAAAATTGTCATAGAGGTGGGCCTTATATCTAAAAGCAAAAGCTTAGCAGTTTCGAACATACTATTTGGTGAATGTGATGTAATATACACTCATGCAATATCTTTTGTGGATTATTGTACACTATTTGTACATTTACAGCGGCCATATTGGTGGCCATCTTGGATTTAAAGTATGTTATTACAATGCAAATATACTGAATATGAGTTACTAGTGGTCTAATACATACCATCCTTATATATTTTAAAACTATACTTTCATACTTTCATCATACATTTTGGTTGATATATCATACCATTTTATGGAATTTCGACAATTTGTTCAGCCATTTTGGGACCCATTTTGGGGGCCATTTTGGATTTCTAAGTATGTTAACAAAGCAAAAATACTAGATATGAGTTACTAGTGGTCTAATACATACATCCCATCATTAAAACTATATTTTCATCATACATTTAGGTTGATATTATCCCATTTTATGGAATTTGACAATTTTGCAGCCACTTTAGGAACTATTTTGGGGGCCATTTTGGCAGCCATTTTGGATTTGAACTTTTTTAACAGAGCACAAATAATGGATATGAGTTACTTGTGATCTAACACATACATCCCATCATTAAAATTATATTTTTATCATACATTTCGGTTGATATTATGCTATTGTATGGAATTTTGACCACTTTTGATCATTCATTTGGCGGCCATTTTGGTTTTAAAGTATGTTAACGAAGCAAAAATACTAGATTTGAGTTTCTAGTGGTGTTACACATACATCCTATTGTTAAAACTTAGCTGTGAATGATAAGTTCCAGTGTCATATCATTAAATAGAATAAAAAGTGAATTTGATTTTGAACAAAATGTGATTTTTGGTGAAAATGTCTGGCACCACTACATATACAGGAAGTATATTCCCCAAACTCAAATTAACATTTTTGATAAGACTAATGTCTCATCTCATCATGACATGGTCCACGTTGAAATCGGAGCGTTACCATATGGGTTATAAGCTATGCAGAATTGGTATATTTGCATACTTTGAAAAAGTTGAAAAACACCCCTATTTCAAATAAATGGTATAACCCTCCGTGACACCTGGCAATTTTTTGGATACATTCAATGAAGCATTTAAGTATCTATCTACCCATAGCTTGTAATGAAAAAAAATCATGACCATTGAGTGCAATAGTTACGCAGGCTTCAAAATATGAAAAATTGACAGATTAAAAATGCCAGGCAATAATCGTCCGAAAATGCCATTTTGGCTAGTGCCATGGTAACAAGGATTATTTTTCAAAAATATTTCCAGATATGTTAGTTTCGGGTTAAGGTCTATCAAATATGAAAGTATTAAGAAAATCTATCTCGGCCCCGTGGCCACCCTATCCTCCATCGGTAGAGTCCATTACTCTTAAGTTACAGAAACTCCAGAAACTTTTCATGGAGAGAAAGAAGTGGTACACTTTAGATTTACTGTTTTGTTTACGCTCTTTTCACGTGTATAGGATTTAAGTGTATTTGAATAAAAAATGATGCAATAAAAAATGATGCAATTTCCATTGTTGCACTTAACCCTATACCCGTGAAAAGCACTTAAACAAAACAGTAAATGTACCACTTACTTTCTCTCCGTGAACATTTTCTGGAGTTTCTGTAACTGATGTTGCTCGTCGATTTGGAGTTACAAAGAAGGTTGCATGGAAATGGAGAGACAGGTACAAACATCAGGAATAATACCGGTCATTGTAAGGGATGAGTCTCACAACAGTAGTTTCAGGTGTTGGAACAATTGACGATGTGATATTCGGATTATGATTGTCTCTTCATGGAGAGAAAGAAGAGATACACTTTAAATTTACTGTTTTGTTTACACTTTTTTCATGGGTATAGGGTTAAATGCAACAATGTAAACTGCATCATTTTTTCATTCAAACAGCCACGGCTTCATCAATATTGGTGCTATTGTGACAGATGAGTTGTCAAAATGCGCGGGAGGAACTGCCTGTCCTTTCCCACTTGTTGAATTTATTTAGGGTCCTAGAATTTAAACACAGGGTGCCTCGAAAAAAGTGGATACTTTCATTTTCTGCTGTGTTAATTTCTATCACACTGAACATGGGTATCATTGCCCTTCACTTCCGTTGGGATTGACACAAGGCTTGGGGCCGGGGCTGGCACATTTGAACTTAAACAACAAAAGGAAAAAGGTCAAATATGTGAACATTATGGTTTCATAATCTATAACTGTCTTTTTTCTCACTCATTGTTGTTTCAGGTGTGGTTTGGTCTAAATGACATCGACGTGGAAGGGACCTATGTGTGGACAGACGGGACGCCATTTGATTTCAACAAATGGAACTCCGGACAACCGGATAATGCAAATAACGGGGATTGTGGCGAAATTTATGGTTCATCATTTTGGAATGACAGACCATGCATACTGGAACAAGGCTTTATTTGCAAAATATAGGCCTTAAAATTGAACATACATCTAAGGAACAACGACGTTATTGTCACCCTCCCTCATCCTCACCCCCAAGATTCATATAAAATGTTAGCGACTGTTTCCTCAGTAATGGCTGCGCCGACATCCATCCACTACTCAAAATATGGACAAACTCATCCATTATCACACTGACACCTATAGCACGGCAACAAAACAAAATGTCCATTCTTTATTCTCTAATTGAAGGGGTCTTCACTGTTACCCTTTACCCCAGGCTATGTGCTCATTTGGCATAGTATTTTTAAGTATTATACTTGTAATGATGAGACGCAACACTTGATAACTGACTGTTTAAGAAAGTTAAATGAGTAATGTTTTGTTTGAAATCGTAAAATTCATGCATTCAGTGGTCATTTTGAATAGCGGTCATTAAATCTTGTGATTTTCAATATAGGTAATAGACATTACGTATGATTTGATGTTTTTGGAACCAACGTTTTCCATTTCGTTTTAATTTACTAGGGAAATGCCTTTAGATGATTTGGGGGCAATTTCTGCATTTTTTACCCAAAAAATATTTTGCTACGATGTCGAAAAATGCTGAGCCAAAAGTCAATTTGTTCATCAAAATTTTTAAAAAAGTAACATTTTTGATGACATTTGAAATGGATATGGACCAACTTGGCTATTGGACGAAGTGGCATTGGACCAAGTGGCTATTGGACATAGTGGCTATTGGACGTAGGGTATGGACGTACTGGATATTGGACCAAGTGGGTATGGTAGAGCATGAAGCTAGAAGACAAGGAGAAAGGTCTTGTTACGCAACCCTAATCATGCAATTGTCCCATCAATTGCGCACACCTCTTCTTTGAGCGATGATAATCACCGCCGAAGTTGCCAGCCAATTTAATTGGATTTTCAATCCAGTAAATTTGTGATACATTATGTGGCCTATTTTAAACATTGTCATAATAAGTGGTTCATTTTGGGATCGGAATGTACGTTCAAACATTGCTTTCTCTCCCCCAAATACACTCTCCGCGGTGCCAAGAACAATGTATTCTGAATAAACTGAAAATAAAAGAATATTGTCAAGTTTACTAAAAAATTGATTTTACATTGAATTTATATTATTTATTTAATTCTTCTGTTATAACAAGACAGATATGGTGTATAAGTAATTATATTAAACCTTTTTAAGTGAGCGCGGATTCGCGCGATTTTTCTGTTGAAATATAAACTGTTCATCATTTTGAATATTGACTTATTTTTATTTACATTTTGATCCACATCTTATAATATAAATCAACCGCCTATCAATAGTTTCGTTATGATATGTACAGTATTTTGCCTGGTTTTTACACATTTGCAATATCAAAAACATGAAGTTATTTACCAAAATTGGTAGTGCTTTAAGATAAATAGATATTTTCAATACAAGAATTGAGGTAAACACGCTAGCGTCGGACCATCAAGAGTGGGACTACCGCTTACTGCCGCTTTGTCAATCTACATTGATTTTTCCGCGGTAACTTTGATTGTCAGTGCAATACAAGTTGTAACAATGATTTAGCCTCTTTTGTGTAGTACCACGGTGATCATCATCGTCCCATTGATGCTGGCAAGAAGTAACTCCTGTCTTCTAACTTCATGGGTAGAGCTGGCTGTTGGACAAAGTGGCAATAGAGGAAGTGGCAATGGCCCCTCTGATACACGAGTAGTTTGATTTGTGTTCCCCTGTAGAATGTGAATTCGTCTATATCGCACAATGTAGGCGCTACAATGCATGTGCCCTTCAGGAATATCGTCAGCCTGCTTCGATAATTGCCTAACTCATATTTTCTAGTTCTTAGAAAACAACAAAAGTATGAAACCTGTTACCTGCGTACCTGTTACTCATTTTGCATTATTGATGGATGGATGTGGAATGAGGCTTTTATTGTTGATGTGAGTCTTGTATTGTTGATGTGACTTGGATTAGTGCATCCATGCACGCCAATTGAGGATTGGCTTGCATGGATGCACTAATCCAAGTCATAAAGAAACATGAAAACAGCCATACAATAATTTGATTAATTCCATGGATTTGTCAATGCAAATTCAATAATGCAAAATGAGTAACATAGTGGAGTGGTCTGGTGGCCCTTTTGCAACAAAACTCTTCATTTATCAACACTTTTGATTGGTCAATGACTTAGGTATTATAACAGCATGTGCATAAAGTAACGAAGTCATGATTTATGCAAAAAACTCAATTTTGCTGAAAAGTGAGTTAGGCAATTATCGAAGCAGGCTGATGATATGCTCTCCTCTCACATTCAGGGTGCACTACACTTAATGGGGTATCCCCTATCCTTAAGGACGGTGTTTAAAACTAGAATCAGAAAGTATGCATGGCAAATTCCTCAATTTAAAAGACTTGACAGTAATACAATTGCGTATAAATGCCTAGGATTTTTGATTAATTATGATTAATGGGACATCACCTACATGCCACCCTGACTAAAAACTGTGAATATCATCTATGTAAATGTTGAGAGATGTTTCAACTTTGTGCTTTTTACTGGAAACATTGGCGATTACGGTGACATTTCCAAGCTCGTCAGAGATGTAGTCTTCTCCATGGCCGTTTTTTTGAAAATCAAGCAGGCTACCCTACATATTTTCTGCAGTTTTTTTGGTTACAAAATATGATCATCTTTAAGAAAAATTCACTCTACAAGTACAAGGTCCAATTTCGATATTTAATGGTCTAAAACAGAGTTTTATATCAGTATTTTTGTACATATCCCTATCGAGCTCTAATTAGTAGTGTGACCCCTTCATAATTCTGGTGGAATATAATTTGGTATCAATATTCTACCAACCTTTATTATTAAGTGTATGGGACCATTATTGTGTCACTTTTACAGACAAAATAATATAACACTCCTAACACAAAACACATATCTATATATCTATATATACTTTATTCACTTATTTAATCATAAAATCCAACTACATTACATGTTTTTTGACTAATACTATGAGTTCCTTTCTTCATCAATGAATGAAGAAAATTGATATAAAATGATATTTTGAATATCTTTGATTTGAAATCAATAAATCAATATTGATTTGAAATCAAATATTGCTTTCAGATAACAGAAAAATAAACACTCCACAATAGTATGTTATTTAATAAGTACTGAACCAATGCATTGTTTTATAATTGACTTTTTTTCTGATTGTGTTTACTCGCTAGAATCTTATTCCTGCTGAATAAAATATACAAACAATTCATCACTGTTCTGTCAAAACCTTGTATCTACATCTGGCCCTTCAGCATGTATAAAGTGATACTTTCTATGTATTCACTTGGGGCAGTCCACTTTAAACATGTTCAAGGGCCAAGAATACATCTGTGAAAACCTTCCAAGTTGTCTTGCCCCCTGAACATGTCTAAAGCAACACTTTCTATGTATAACCATTAGGCAGTTTTACCTTATACATGCTGAAGGGACAAAAAAAAACATACCTGGTTTTGACAAAACAGCGATGAATCATTCTTCATTGGGATAATCTCAATATGATGGGACGGGGTCATAACATGCATGCATTACACTCTTGGTTATAAATGTCTATACTTCAGCAGTCATGTCCACTTTACTAAGCCAACTAGACCAATCAGAACAGAATGCATTATGGGAGAGGTCACACAGGATATGCATGGAAAGCTGTTGGTTCAATTTACAAGGAAAACTGGTATACTAATGAGTCAACTTCCCCTATTTTTAGCCGCACATCCATTCCAACCCCTGGTTGGAAATATATGTGAAATCCCACTGGTGATGCATCAGGTATTCGAACCAGTAAGGATACCTCTTGGTAAAGTAAACCAGATCCAAATGTGTCCTGTAATGCCGTGCATTTCACGCTTGAATCTGAATTAGCAAATTAGCTTATAACCTGATTGATGCTATAACGAATCAAATGGGGAAACATCATTCATATAAAATGTGACACGGCACCACTAAACAGGCGGAAAGTCGCAGCGAAGATGTTGCTGGATTGAGCTAGGATAGCATGTTATTGATTTTTGCCATTTGTTGGACCGAACCCTTTTATTATAGCGGGATTATAAAATAAATATCCTGGCATGGCTGGTAAATACTCTTAACATAACAATACATACTGCTATTTTAGAATTCCCCTATAATAGAAGGGACCATGGGTCCATACCAACAACAATTTAAACAGCAAATCAATAATATGCTATGCTGCCTCAATTCAGCAACATCTTCGCCGCGACTTTCCACCTGTTTCGTGGTGCCATGTCACAAATATACTTCAACAACCTACTAAAACAATTCACACAACATGCATTTCCAAGATATTTTCCCCATTAGTCTAAAAATAAAAAGATTTGTTTCCTGTACAGAGTTCAAAAACCAAAAGTGAAATGCATTTTGTTCTTCTATAGGATCAAAATTAGCTGAAAATGCATACACTCTACAGGAGACCAACCTTATCTTTATAACTAAAGTCTTTTTAAGATTAAAATCTACACCATTTATGACTATATCAGTGTATCATAAATTCAGTTACTGATTGGGCAAAAGGTGGGATGGGATGTGTTCTATGACAATATCTTAAAATTATATTCACCACATTTTTTTCTTGAGAGGCGTGGGTAGCACATACTTTGATCCTGCTTGGAGCACATTGTTATGGTCCTCAATTTAGTGCAGTGAATTTATTTGGACAACCTCTTCACAAAAACTGTAATGTTTTTTGAATAACACATGTGCAAGTTTAAGTTTGGCTTCAATTTCTTTTACATACATGTGGCCAAGTTATGCCTAATCTGTACCATGTATTTGAAGGTGGAAGGCAGACGACCTACAGCTACTAATTACTTTCACACCTGTTCGGCACTGTTTGTTTTGGGGGAACCCCTGCTGGTATTGTAAGTGGTGCTAAGCATGCTGGACTGCACAGTAAATCTTCTTTGGGTTCTGACCATCCATCTCATCTAGTTTCGCTATGCCCATAATCTAGCGATGAATCGTTGGGTACGTACACCTTGAGATGCCTGTATGTGCCACCAAGTGGGTCAAATGTTAAGTGTGTGGGCCACCTAGCATGATTGTACATGAGTTTAATGTTCCAGTAGGCTCTGACCATCCATCTCATCTGGTTTCGCTACACCCATCATGTCCAGAATAGTGGGTGCCACATCTGCTAGTGATGAGTTGTGGGATACCTTCCTGAACTTGTGCGGTCCTCCTTGCATGATGAATGGTACTGCAGAAAATACATGAATAATATGATAATTATTGACAACCGTTTCTGGTTAGACTAGCCTTTGAACAAAGTGCTCAATACCGTAAACGGTAGAGCTTATACAAATTCAGAGGTATAGACCTTCCGGAATATTATCGCTACTCTGAGTTTCATGGACAATCCCATACGGTCATTTTGTCCAATCATCAGGCGAAAAGATGTCTCTCTGATCTCAGGCTTTTGACCCATTGAAAATGAGAATACACAATCAATGGTGTTAAAACTTGCGGTCAGAGCAACATTATATTCCAAAAGAGGTCAATACACATTAAGATATCAAAAGATAATCAAAAAGTGCTCAACTGATAAATCAGGAATAATATGATAAGTAGATGTTTAATATTAAAGACGTAACAATAAATAATAAAACAATGTTGGAATAGTGATGTTGGTAAATATATTGATCACTGCAAATTACCACATTGGCCTATATGTAACTCACAATGCTTTATTGCGTATACCTGATGAGCAATCAAATGAAGAATATTAATCCTCCTGACTTGAAACCTCTTGAGTCTATGACTGAAATGATCTATACCGAGGTAATACAAAAAATTTTGGTATGAATGTTATTGATATTGTCCAAACCGTTTTCATATATATCTTGCGCAAACGCCCAGCTTTCTTAGGAATTTTAGATTTTGAAAATCGGACATTTCTGATGGAAAATACAGACTTTTTTGTAACGATGGTAGGTTTTTGTCAAAATGATCCATTGAAAATCTATAAAGTCACTAACACTTACAAATTTGGATACACAGGCTAGGCTTGGGACCAAACATGAACCATAAACCCATGTGAGAGTAGTCTCTGATTTCCATCTTGATTAGAGATTTTACTCAATGATTTGCCCAACAATTTATGTTGGCCCAATTGATTGACTTGGTTTGAAATGTTTTACGGGGCAGCAACTTCAATTTACCGGACCCCCACCCACCCTTGTCACGACCCTTGCCCAATAAATCGCACAATTTAACTTTTAATGTTAAAACTACCTCAAAATAAAATTGGTCTCAAAAGTTTAGTTTGACATTAAAAGGAATTATTTAGCCCCCCCCCCCCCCCCCTTCCCACACACACACACAAAACAAAGTATTTTTGATGACGTCACACCCCATGGTTCACGAGTCAAGCGATCCGCATTCCGCGACACGTTTGAAACATCCGAATCGCCCCGATTGACGAAACATAATAAATAATACGGCAAACAATTTCGTTTTGAATACCCTGTATTATCGCGGTGCTTGACAGCTGACCTTTGACATTTAGCATTTATTCGTCTGGATTCGTCTGCTGCTTAAAGTTTTTGTTTACAATTTTCCATGATCAGTTTTGCATTGTTGTACTGTGTTAAGATGACTAAAACAAGCAGCTCTGGTTGCCTTTGTTAATGAAGAAGGTATCAAAGATATGATGGATTCCGCTATAGCCTTAATACAAATTGTCAAGTGAAATCCTGTTAGAATCGCTACCTAGCAGTTTACAGTAAGAATATACAGTCCTCAAAATAAGTAACTGGCCAGGTAATAAATATGCTCTCAACTCCAAAAACTGTAACTCCTACATAAAAATATTAAGAATAAAGTTGTAAAGAAATATCTTCTCTTTAACTTGATACATTATTCATTAAGATCGGTTAATAATTAAGAACGCGACATTGAAAAGGATAGAACAGTTTACATTTTAACACTTGGGATTTGGACACGCGGGACAGTGTGACAGGGGTGTGTATGGGTTGCATTGATCAATTGAAGCATACCCAATCCCCGTCTCACTATCGACCAGTGAGTTGTCGCTACCAGTTAATCAATCATATTCCTGTTGCTAGTCCGAGGCTGCGTGTAGACGAACGAAATGTTAAAATGAAAAACGGACTTGGTTTTGGTTTAGGGCACATAACCGAGTAAATATCCCTTCAATCTTCCCGTGTAATATCTCAAATTAAAGGCAAGAAATTTCCTTACAACTTTATTGTCTAATATTTTTACATAGGAGTTACAGTTTTGGAGTTGAGAGCATATTTATCACCTGGTCAGTTACTTATTTTGAGGACTGTACTGTGACAAATCTTCCAAATTCGGAAATCGATATTTTTGTCTGATTCTTCTTTTTCTTAGTTAGGCTAAGCCGCAACAGAACGGTGAAGGTTTAGTCTTGTGTAGCTTCATTTCATGAAACTTTGGTTGGCCTAAGGTGAATAAGTTTATAGAAAATGTTCTTTTAACCAATCAAATGACAACAATCTATATATTTGGTATATAAATCAAATATTGACTGCTTTCTTTTGGGTCACACGCCTCGGGGCATAGTCTGGTTTCGATATCACCGAGGGCCTATCATTTGAACCATGCCCCTCATTGCAGTCAATATTTGTATAATAAATACTGGCACCGCCACTGCTTTTATGACATTACTAGTGATTACTGGTTACTCCTTACCTCTACATGTGGTGTGTTTAGTAATTGGTTTGCCATCGGGCTCTTTCATGATCTCTGCATTTCCATGATCAGCTGTTATCAACAGAACATAGCCACATTCCTTGCAAGCCTCGTGTACAACAGCTATGGCCTTATCTGTTGGCAGAAGTAAAAAATAAAGAATAATAGCGTTGGGGTTTTCATATGTATATTTCTTCAATTATATTTAAAGTAGAGTGCTGCAGGTCTATTTAGTAGCGATGAAAAAACTCTTCTACTGGCGGGGAAAGAATGAATAATATGAGCACTTTGCTGAGGAAAAAAACACAAAATGGGCTGAAAATAAACTAAATTGCATAAAGTTTCTGTTACGAAACAAAATCAGTTGATGACAGAGAGTCATCTCTTTGTCTAAAGCCTTAATAAAAGCATCATCAGATAAGTAATGTGCAAGTCATTCCTTGCAAAATACCTACACCTAGGACGCCTGGACTACATGGCACAAAAAAAGAGGTAGTCACTGCACTGCTTTGAAATCACCCAATGGGTTAAACCCTACCCTCTTCAAAATATTTGATTTATGGTGTGCTTTTGGCTCAACCAGCTCAAATTTCAAATTGTATCCATCCATGCAAGTAACTGTTTTCGAGCTACGGCACACCCTTTCTTGACAATTTCGGTCAAAATGAGCTTCACCGCCAATCTTCAAACGACTATAAGTCGATAACCACATGGTCAAATTGGTTGATATTGGTGTTTTTGGAAAGAAATTACATAAGCAATCCATATCTGCCATTGATTTTTCATTTAGGACCATGTTAAGACTTTATGACCTTTTGACTTTTAATTTGACCTTGAATTAGAGTAGTACACATCAGCTTTTGAAATATATGAATATATCACAATATATCGGAAAACAAATCTCACCTGTAGCTTCACATCCCTTGATAGCTGCCTCGTACACTCCTGTGTGTCCAACCATGTCTGGGGGAGCCATATTGCACATCACAAAGGGATATTTACTAGACTTGACTGCTTCAGCTACCTGTATGTAATATGAATAAATATAAAAGGTAACGTTTTGCATCCTATAATAGCTGCCTCGTACACTCCTGTGTGTGTCCAACCATGTCTGGGGAGCCATATTGCACATCACAAAGGGATTTACTATAGTCGGATTTATAATTGAACGATCACATTGAAGCGTATTGCGTACATTGTGTGAAGCGCGCACAACCATGAGCGTGATCATTTCGGGCGCGATCATTTTTGTGTTGCGTGCGTGTTGTTTGTTCAATTAGATTTTTGATGTCAGCTTTACGATGATGTATTACACATCCACATGGCATGTTAAAGCATAGATCGTCAATAGAGGGGATGATTATCTCCCAGATTATCTCTATTGAATTGTTGTGTGGAGCTGATCTATGTCCGTTTCACACACACCTGTATGACTAGCATGTTTGAAAAGCCCGGTAAACAGAATGGGTACTGATAGTCTATTGCGGCAACTACAGTATCTAATACTAGCTAACGGGTAAACAACAAATTGTTAACAGGTCAGACAGAGCTACAAAGCTTTCGATTTATTTCATCATCAGTGTATCATGGTGGAATGGTAAAGAAAGACAAGTGTGAGAATATATGTGGGCAAAAATATGAGTATACTGTGAAGATAAAATTAGCACAATAAAAGAAGGGAAGTGGTATTAAATTTGGGGTACTTAAAGGTAGATGACCCGATTTTCAAATTGATGTTTTCTATTTTACATGAAAGGTCATCCTTAAAATGGTTGCATTCCAAAGTTTGAGTTGCAGAACTCGATCCAATGGTTCTATTTTTAGAAGCGCAAGGTCAAAAGACATGTGCCCATTGAGTAGTACACAGACTGGTTGGTGGTTAACCACCTTTGGCAGAAATTCACCACATTTTAGCCCATAATTTCCAAATGAAACATTTCTGGCCCCTAATATTTTACAGACATAATGAGAAAAATATGGGGATTCTTCTGATACCAAAATATCTTGATGTGAAATAAAAATCATAGCCCCAAAAAAGTGATCGGGTCATATACCTTAAAAAATATATAAGCTAGTCATCAATATTCAAGCCAGGGGGTGCAAGACATCTAAGCTGCTGGATCCAGTATGTTTCTTTAGTGAGGCGGGTATTCAAATTGCTAAGACAGGGGGAAGCGTCAATACCAATGATGGTAAGGTGAGTGATGTTGTGGTTGGGGGAATTTAAGTGGTTGGAAACAGATTTATCCTTTTTAGTGTGGATGTCAGAGAGGTGGCCATAAAGTCTGGTTCTTATAGTGTTTTTTGTTTCACCGACATATTGGATGCCGCAAAAACTGCACATAATAAGATATGAGATGGGTGGTGTTGCAGTCAATACTTTGAAGGATTCTGAATCTCTGGCCCGTAGTCCCACTATGGAATGATTTGGTGGACAAAACGAAATCACATGCCTTACATGGTTTGTGGCAGGGATTACAACATGCATCAGATTCAGGGGGTTGGCGTTTATGGGGGGCTTAAGGCGTGCCGACACCAAGAGATCTCTGAGGTTTTTGGTATTCGATGCGTCACCTCAACTATAATTTTTTTGTTGATCGTTATGTACCGTATGTGATAACAGAGCGACAACGTAATCTGGTGAAGAGTCTAGACGAGTAATGGATTTGCCTATACCTGCACCTATGGATGAGTTGGCGTGGGAATCCAGGGAACCAGCATAATGTAAAACATACCCATTATAGAAGCATGTAGACTGATATTGGGTTCGATCATGATTTTAGGAATAATTTAGATACCTTTTTCGAACCATTGTGTTTGAGCTCCGTAGCTTTCGAGGTCATCACCGGCTACGACCTACCCGCCATCTACGATGACCTGCTGTCATGTGATCGCCCAAAAGGTGGTCATGTGACAAACGGAGGGAAGTAAACACTACGCTGAATGAAGGGGTCGTGATGACCTCGAAAGCTACGGAGCTCAAACACAATGGTTCGAAAAAGGTATCTAAATTATTCCTATACCCATTATATTTTGCTAAACTGTGAGTGACTGTTCATTCAATGGTCTGTGACAACAACTGTAAAATTAATCTCTTTTACGTACTCTGTTTTTACCTTTCAGCAACTCCCATATGAATCTCTTTTACCGTACACTGTTCTTACCTTTTCAGCAACTCCCATAAATGAATCTCTTTTACCGTACACTGTTCTTACCTTTTCAGCAACTCCCATAAATGAATCTCTTTTACCGTACACTGTTCTTACCTTTCCAGCAACTCCCATAAATGAATCTCTTTTACCGTACATTGTTCTTACCTTTTCAGCAACTCCCATAAATGAATCTATTTTACCGTACACTGTTCTTACCTTTCCAGCAACTCCCATAAATGAATCTCTTTTACCGTACACTGTTCTTACCTTTTCAGCAACTCCCATAAATGAATCTCTTTTACCGTACACTGTTTTTGCCTTTTCAGCAACTCCCATAAATGAATCTCTTTTACCGTACACTGTTCTTACCTTTTCAGCAACTCCCATAAATTAATCTCTTTTACCGTACACTGTTCTTGCCTTTTCAGCAACTCCCATAAATTAATCTCTTTTACCGTACACTGTTCTTACCTTTTCAGCAACTCCCATAACACTCATTTCAGGCTGAAGATCGTAGGTCTTGACCCTTGGCGATGGTACCAAGCATCGTTCTTCCTGATCAAACTGTTTTTCTAGTCCACCATTGAAAAAGAATGTCACATGGGCATACTTTTCAGTTTCTGGAAAAAGACAAAACATACATTTAAAGTGACTTTTCCCTCTGATCATTTTTTTTTAAATTTTTAAAACACTCTTAACCCCCTGAGAACTACCGGACGATTGGTCAGAAAGATAGATGATTTATTGCACCAATCAGAGACATTTTACAATAGTTGTATCCCTGATAAAGATTGGAGTGAAATATTTTACAAGTTGCATTTTAATTGGCTATTCAAATGAGTATATCTTGCAATAAACTAATCAGAACCACTGTAAGATCACATTGACAGTAGGAGGAATGATAACTGGGAAAGGGACAGGAGGAGGGGTGGCTTACCTGCACAATGAAATTGTGATAGTTTCTTTTTGGCCAGACACTCTGCAATCACATTGGCAGTTGCTTGCGGGGCAAAGATGACTGGGAAAGGGAAGTCAGCCTTGTACTCATTCATAGTTGTCACACCCTGTAACACATGGAAACACAAAGTGCAAAACAGAATTGTTAATGTGATAGAAATACAATAAACGATTAAACGTGTTAACTTCTATATGCGATCTAGCACATCAAGGGGGGGGGGGGGGGGGGGGGGGGGGGGGGGGGGGACTTTGCAGGTTACATCAATTTCAGTTATTCAGCATATTCTAAGCTTTAAAACTGATGAAATAGCTGAGATGGTCTCGAAATCTATGTACTGCTTCAAATCCGACTCTGAAAAGATAGATATAAACATTATTTAGTGTTCTTATTTAACCCTAAACCTCCTGGACACTACAAAACACGACAGTGCTACAATCTTGTATCGCGCGGCGGCCCCATCACTTTCGTGCCACGCTCAACGCGTGGTTCAACTGGTTAAAAAAACTTAAGTTTTTGGAACCTCCCACGTGAAGCTCAGTCGTCAGAGCATCAGACTTGCATGCACGCGGCCTGGGTTCGATTCATGGCGCGTGCGGAGACTGATTTTCCCCTCAAATTTGACACGTTTTTCTCCCCTGATAGTTTAATTCACAAAAACACACCCAGGGAGTTAGGGTTAATGAGAGGGAAAAGATCTGCTGTAACTTGGGGAAACTTAAAAATCTGTAAAAATACATACAACAAACAAGTCTGCTGAGAAAAATCTTACCAAGTTCTTTGGAATAACACTTGTCTCAAAATTGGGCTTGATTCCCACCGCCTCCACGATCTGCCTCATGCGATCCGCCCTGAAGTTGATGAAGATCAGGGTGTCGTCGTCTTGTATGCAGCCCTCCTTGTCTACGATAATTGGTTTGAGAAACTCGTCTGTTTCACGCTTGTCTCCTTCTGCGTTGTAGCGTGAGTTGATCAACTGTCGAGAAAGTGAAACGTGGTTAAAAAATTGTCAGACTATGTAAAAATAATGTCCTACGATGTGACGTTTTATGACAATGATGTACGGTATATATCTCTATCTTCCACTTATGCCAGTTATGTTTCACTAAAAATCTATAGATCCAGAGAATCAGCTGACAAATACATTATAAACCAATATCCTATTGGGCGAGCTTTCTTCACCACTGGTAGGTTTATGTAAGGCTGTCGGGGGTGTGCCGCTGGAGATTCAAAACCCCTACCCATTTCTAAGGGTGATTTTTAGGGGTTTTGCTTCATTTTAGACCAAATTTTCGCGAAAATAGACCTAATTTTGGCAAATTTTCGCGAAAATAGAAAAACACATGGCTAAGGATGTCTCATGAAAAAACGACCCACTGGAGCGGCACGTCCCCGTATGCCTTACATACCAGATGGAGGAAACCTACTAACTTTCAAGT
This sequence comes from Ophiura sarsii, assembly GCA_035610835.1. Lineage (NCBI taxonomy): Eukaryota > Metazoa > Echinodermata > Ophiuroidea > Amphilepidida > Ophiuridae > Ophiura > Ophiura sarsii. The sequence continues at coordinate 70,985,062 of CM069448.1, forward strand.
TTAAAAAACAACCTATCGAGGCTGTTCTGTTGTGTTGATAGGAAAATGTTATGATTGTCAAGAAGGTGTGTCTGCAGTAAACAGCATGAAAATGCTGAATAAAGCTACATCATGTTTCAAACAAGAAACATAGACTGAAAACCTCTGAAAGAAAGGAATTTGTCTTCCATCTCTCTTCCATGACTTTGTGAAGTTGTGGTTACTCTAAGGCAAAAAGAGTGGTCTCATCTCGCATATATTTGGGAAAATAGTGGAATTTTCTTCTTTTTCCCTTTTTTTTTGGCCCACTGTTATTTTTTGCCCTTTCACAGCCATTTTTTCAATTTTTTTCTGACAAATTAAAAAAGACCAAAATTTGACTAATCCCATGGGTTATGCCGCAAAAGTGACTCCCCATACTTATGAACGCGAGTATGTGAGACAGATCTTTTTTTGTTGGCAAAATAGCAGAATATTGATATTCTTGCAGGGGTAAAAACACTGTATTCACCACGAGGGCCATTTTGAAAGGTTTAAACAAAAGTATCCCCTGTGCACAATTTGCCAAATATTTGTTTGCAGCAGCTAAAATTGGGGTAATTAATGGGGATTCAAAACCTCATGAATATGTAATACGTACAACCTAATCAAATGCCGTCCTTAACTGTTAGGCACATACAGGGTGTCTCAGAAAAAATTACAACGCTCCTTTATGTGATCGTAACTTCCAAAATATTAATCAGAATAGAAAAATTTAAACAGCAAAATTAAGTATAATTAGTTGGCTATAGTTTTTAAAAAACCGCATTCAATTCAGCTCAGTGGTTATGGAGAAATTAGCGATTATATAGAGGTAGGTGAAGAACCCTCCCATCCAAGTTTGCGTAAAAATTGCAACTTTTATCAAGCTTTAAACCTAAGTGGAAAAATAATCACGATAACTTGCATGTGCAATATTATGTTGAACTTGGTTAGCAGCTGGCATATTAATAAGAATGACAAACAGAGAACATTAAAAAAGTTATGATCATTATCTTCGCGAGAAATATCGATTAATTTCTTGTGTGTGCTGTCTGAATCACCCAATTTGAGCAAACTTGGATGGAAGGGTTCTATACCTACCTTTACGTAATCGCTCATTTCTTCGTAAGCACTGAGCCGAATCGAATGCAATTTTCTCTCAATTATAGCCAACTAATAGGACTTTATTTTGCAATTTAAATTTTCTGTTCCGGTTATTATTTTGGAAATTACGTTCACGAAACGGAGCGTTGTAATTTTTTTTGAGACACCCTGTATAAGCGCAGGTAACTACCAGAGAATCATGTACTGCCTGCCACGTAAACATTAATCACCCCGCGTGGCGCATATAATGCATATCAAGTTCAATCACCAAAACAAGTTCACATAATGCTACGGAGGCATGACGTATTTGCACAACGCAGTTACTTATGCTACATAGTGTCTCCACGATTTTTTATCAGATTGATCGATTTGTAATGGGTGAAGCATTGTTAACTAATTGCTGTAAAGTGTAACTTTTTAATAAATAATTAATAGTACAAGTAACATCCGTATCATTAAATGAAGATTTTATTTGATGGTTTTGAATCAGGATAATGACTTCGATCAGTGGTTCCGTCGGTAACTGTTAAAGAATCAAAACATTTTACTTTGGGACCGCCGAATTTCCCTCGGGGCTACACCCCTCGTGCATTTCCTCGGTTCCAATGAGAAAATGTTCGATCCTTCACAGTTATTATTTACCTCTAAATCCAATCAACTGCATGATACGCAGTCATTATCCTTAAACGAATTGCCCTGGCCTGGTGCCTGTTTATCTTGACCCCTGAACCTGAATCATTGCATGCTTACCTCTACCACTTTGTCCTTTGTGGTCGCTTCCCCAATACCCTGTACCAGTCCTTCATAAGCCAACTTGATCCTCTCATCCCTCTTGTCTCTGTCCATGGCGTAATATCGTCCTGTTACCGTTGCTAAAGACCCGTATTCTATCTTTTCCAAGTGATCTAAAACTTGCTGGACATACGTCACTGGAATGAATATCGATACAAATAATTACGTACAAATATGAGAAACATGCAGATGGCCAGATTTGAACCCACAACCTTGATGCAGTAGGGTATCTGAAAACCCAGGGTTAAAAATTCTAGAGGAATCTGAGAATCAATTCTGGCAAAGATTCCCGCCGGTAAATTTGCGAGTACTCAAGTTGATTCTCTTAGATAAACACACTATTTGAATGGAGGCGAATCCATAGATTCTCACCAAATCCTTTGCAAGGATCTAAATGGATTCTTACACCGTTTGACCCTGACCCTGGCTTCTGACCCTGATCTTTAAGTGCTCCTGATTTCAGATGAACTTGTTAACACATCATTAGTTCGACTGTTCATTTATTACAAAATTCATGCTTGCATCTGGACTGAGAAACGTTTCTAGTAATAGGGTACATGCTTTAGCCAATCAGGCAAATTGGTCTTTTTATGCCAAATAGTTGTATATTGAAAAACAAGCAGTAAATTAAGAATTATTTATACATAGTAACTGGCAGTTTCATGCACACCAACCACACAGGGTGGTGGCAATCTTCAGACTAGTTGTATATATTTAAAGCCATCTTGCATATTATTTATGATAAGTTTCTTTTACTACATGTATTTAAATTGTGTTCATTTTGTGTGTGTTACAGAATAGTTGTACACCAAAATATTTGAGAAATTATCCCAGCTGGCCCACTTTGATCAAATGTTCCCAAAGTACTTTTTAGCTACTCCTATCGTGGGGGGGGGGGGGTCAAAATAGTTTGACAAATATGTGAAGGAGCTTGGTAGTCTAGGTATGAAGTCATAAGATAGCTTAATTAAAATCAAAAACTGCATACACTGCAAATTATGAATGTGTAGTTTTAGACAGCATGTAATATTGAGCGTTTACTTTTGTGTGCAATATTGCAAAAGTACGCACAAAAGTAAACACAAAACTACATGTACACTCAATAGAACACGCTGTCCAAAACTACACATTCATAATTTGCAGTAATACTCAATTAATTCAGACAGAATTTAGGAAAGAAAATCCAATCAACTTGTTCACCACTTGGGGTGATTTCTCCCATCTGCAAACTGTTTCCACTGTTCATTATGGTGCTGTGTGCCTGACTAGTTTCCCAATTCAATAAGACATACTAAATTTAAGCTATCACAAAATCCATCTATTAAGAGCTTACCTCCGCTACAAGGGGATGTATCTCTTCCATCTCCAAAGAATTGCACATATGACTTGGGTACACCGGCCTGCTTGGCGCCCTCTAGCAGCGTTTGTAAGTGATTAATGTGGGCATGGACACCACCGTCACTAACCTAGGGGAAATGAGATATTGAGGATAACAGATTTGAGGTCTGTCCTGAATCAAAGAATGCAATCTTGCATTGCAAGATTATCAACACAATCTACATGAAACCATGTACAACTTTCGTAGTCTAACACTGCAAATTATAAATGTGTAGTTTTGGACACCGCGTAATATTAAGCGTGTACACACAAAAGTACACTCAATAGTACATGCTGTCCAAAACTACACCTACATCATTTGCAGTGTAATACCAAGTTATGTGTTAGGAATCTGTGGATTCTTGTAGAATTATCATGAGAGAAAACTTTATATTGCTAGATAAAAAGTGTGACATTTAGTCCTGACCCTTGACTTGAGCGGTCCCAGGAAATGAAATCCTGCCCAAAATTACAACAGGTCCCAGAAACAAAAATCACCTTCCCGAATCCCGAAACTAAACCATCAACAAAATAATTAATAAAAGACTTGTCGGATAATTTATGATTATTTAATGCAAATTTACAGTGGAGATTGATTTGAAATAGAATTATTTATTCAAATCTGTGCATTTTTATACTCTTATGCTCGCTAAGATGTTATTTTTCGCCGCATATTTTCACTCCGCACGCCACCATCTTTAAACATTGGCAGATTGTGTTTTTTGGTATAGCGCCATCTATTGTCCAAATTTGTGACTATAGCTTTTTCTTTAGACCTAAAATCCCCGATCTTTAAATCTAGACAGTCGGCAAACCTTACCTAGATTTCATTGGCCCACAAAAATGATAATAAAAAGTTATTGTTTTTAAGCAGACGACATCTCGACTTTCAATAAATACAATGATTGGAATTGAACGAGTTTGCTCTAAATTAACATAAACTTGACCTCTCAACCACAAAAAGCAATAAGGAACTTATTTGGTGGTGTGGGACCTGCAGAGCAGCATTTACTGTAAAAGTAGAAATGTTCACGCGTGTAATTTTTCACGCTTTGCACATTTTGAACAATTTTGCTTGTTTTTAATTTTGTGATTTTGAGCTTCTATACATAAAATGTACGTACAAAATGAATATATTTGCGGGTTTTTTAAACTGAGTTTAGCGCGAAAAGCGTGAAATTAAATGTAGCACGAACATTTCCACTTTACAGTAACTTACCAATCCTAAAAAGTGAAGCCGTCCATTGCCGTTCTTAGCTCTGTTACAAGCATTTATAAAGGCCTCTTTCTGGAACAGCTCTCCTTTCTCAATAGCTAGATCTATCATCACAATTGCCTGTGAGTAATAATAATAATATAATAACAAGACATTTCTTAGGCGCTTAATACAAAAAGCCTCTGAGCGCCGTACAACTAACAAATATGATAAAAAAGAGCAGCAATAAAATTTTACAAAATGATTGAGGGCAAGTCAAAATTAATCTCTTTATATGAGTATAATCATGAATACAAATAAGAATTACAAATTTGGCATAGATTTTATATCAAAAGAGCATAAACTTTGGAGCGATTATCTGGTGGGCAGTAATTAATCACATTTTTTCAATTACAAATTTACACTATGCAAAGGATGAACCCCATACTTACCATTTTCACCCTTGAAAATATGCTGAAGAGTGAAAAATGTTGGGCGGGGGAATACAATGTTTTACTGCCTATAATCACTAACTCATGTGCTAGCACTGTATTCTAGCCATTATTTTGGGTTTTCAACCTCGAGAATTCTACCCAGGGAAATTACTGAATGGTAATAAGGCAAAAAAAAAAAAAAAAGTTGACTTGCCCTTTCAGGGTCAAAGTCAGGGTCGGACGGTCAAGATTTTTTTTTTTTTTGAAAAGTTTTGAAAATTTACTGCACAAAAACATGTTTTAAAGATTTTTTTTTTTTTTAAAAATTAAAAAAAAATTTTGATTTTTTTTTAAATTTTTAAACAAGCAGATACTACTTAAAGGTATATTATGTGATCTTTCCAGGGAACGCCCTCAACATAGAAAAAAAAATTAAAAGAAGATTTTCTTGCAGATTTACATTTCTGATCATAAATCGTACATACATTCCAAGTGACAGGGCGATACGATTCTTAATTACTTCAAAATCATGATTTTAGAGTGAAAATAAACTGTCGGATAACTCCGACAGTTTATATTTTCACACTAAATTCACTCTAAAACCATGATTTTGAGGTAATTAGGAATCGTATCGCTCTGTAACTTGGAATGTATGTATGATTTATGATCAGAAATGTAAATCTGCAAGAAAATCTACTTTCTAAAAAAAAAATGAATAGAGGGCGCTCTCTGGAAAAGATCACATATTATGCCTTTAAAAACACGTTTTGATCTTTCTTTATTGTTATGTGCTTCTTTCAATTTTTTAATTTTTTTTTTCAATCTTTTTTTTTTTTTTTTTTGAAAAAAATAAAAATAAAAAAAAATAGCGACCCTAGATTTCCGAAAATTAGGGTCGGTCGGAAAGGGCAAGTCAACTTCTTTTTTTTTTTGGCCTAAGGGGGGTTCGATTTTCACCGTTGAAAATATGCTGAAGAGTGAAAAATGTTGGGCCGGGGAATACAATGTTTTACTGCTTTAATCACTAACTCACTGTGCTAGCACACATTTTAGCCAATATTTTGGGTTTTCAACCTCGAGAATTTTACCCAGTGAAATTACTGAATGGTAAGCTGGTGGGTGTATCTTGATAGGGTGTTCCTTATGGAGATGTACCTCCGGGATGTAAAAGGGTGATTGGTCGATCCATTACCTGAACTTTTTACACAAGCTTGGCCAGACGGCCCAGGTGCTTCCGGTATCGAACATTTATAGGGGCTCGTCCAGAGAATAGGCTACAGGGGGTACCCCCTCCCCTTTCCCTAACAACAATAGTTTGCCTCTTTTTATGCTGAAATATCATCATCTAATTATTTCTTCTTTTTAATGGCCTCATTTCCTGAATTTCCAGAATATTAAAACCCTAACTCTAGATCACCACTCGACAACAGATTTCCCCCAAAATTCACCAAAAAGGTCACCCCCCCCCCCCCCCCAGATTTGAACCACGGACCTCCAGCACCAGGGCCCAGATCCTAGCCACTACACCACGGCTGCCAGTCGACACTCGGCGAGTATAATCGCCTCGTTATATATAGCCTGGGTCCGTTTTGTAGCCCCAAAACCTGCGCGCCGGGTTATAAAAACATTTTTTCCGCACAGTCGCCGTGTGGTATAGTAGAGTTAGAGGGTTAATACATCACTGGTATCTAAAATGCACTTTGTTTATTCTAGGGTGTAAATGTTTTAGACTATTTTCCAAACCATACCTGGTAGGAGACTCGTCCAGCGCCAATTGTCAAATGCCCGACCTCGCTGTTCCCCATGAGTCCCTCGGGCAATCCCACAGCCAAACCGGAAGCATCTAGGGTTGTGTAGTGGTCACTTGGCCGACTGAATCCATCCATAACTGGGGTGGTAGCATTGAGAATAGCATTGCCTAATACAATGAATAATTTTAAACAGAATCTATGTTAATAATTTTTACCCCTCGGTCCTCCTGCCATAGCGCCCGGTAATGCTGAAAAATAAACAACCTAGCGCTGATATTTTGTCCAAACCAGCGCCCGTTGATGATCGGTAAGCTTGCCTAAGACATCGAATTTCGATTTGACAATACGATTTAATAAAAAGTTAGCTCCCGGTAGACTGAAAGTAGCTCCTGGTTCTCAATAAATCCCATGATCTGGGCGCTACTTTTGAAAAAAGTAGCTCTCGGTAAAAAAAATGTTATCTTGAACCTTGGGTATATTATGCAATGCAATCTTTTGCAGGGGAGGCCCTCAATCCTCGAGAAAACAAATTGAAGCAGATTTTCTTGCAGATTTACATTTCTGATCATAAATCGTAAATACATTCCAAATTACAGGCGATATGATTCCTAATTACTTCAAAATCATGGTTTTGGAGTGACTTGACAGTTTATTTTACTCTAAATTCACTCTAAAACAATGATTTTGAGGTAATTAGGAATCTTATCGCTCTGTAACTCGGAACATATTCATGATTTATGATCAGAAATATAAATCTGCAAGAAAACTACTTCCAAAAAAATAATTCTAGGATTGAGAGCTACCTGGAAAAGATGACATAATAGGCCTAGGTAGGTATGTTCATAACATTTTGAAAATAAAAATATCTCTTTGAAAATGGAATACATGGAAACAATAGGTACTTTACAATAAAAACTGATGGTTCAACCATGTCTGCAGGCTGAATAATCACAAAGTTATAACCAAAAGTAGTCATGCAAATTCAAGTCATGCAAATTTTAAACTATTTTAGCTTATTAAAGGGCTTTAAAATCATGATGTCCAGTTGCTTGTGTGTGGTAAGTTAGACATCAGTGAATACATCCCAGCTCGTGCCTTCCTTCGCTGGATTTAAAAGAGGTAAACATGGGGTTTTCTACATATTTTGGCGACAAATTTTCAAAAAAATGTCGCCCTCTGTCGTCAATGATATGAGGCCAAGGGGTGCACAGTAGTAGTGTTGAAGATTTTTTTAATATAATTTACTTCAAAATTCAAGATGAACATTAAGGTGGCTAACTCGACAACGGTGACCGGTAATGATTTGCTTCAAAATATCAGAGGATGTGTATATTGATAAGAAAAGATAAATAATATGCCAAGTTTGAATTTTTTAGAAAAAGCTGTTTTTGATTTACGACGAGTGTGTCCATCCATCAGAAACATGATATTGCCCTATATTCGTTTCATTGATAAAACAGCATGACAGAAAATATAATATTATATTAATATATTACATTCTTTCTTTGTAAGTTTATTCCCCGGAAAATTAAGGAACTGATACAGTGATACTGAACTGATGATAGACATGTCAAGCTGCCGAATTTTGCATGCTCATTTCGGCCATCTCTATTATGACACAAACAGGCGATATAATGAACTATTATAAGTTGTCCTTACCATACTCTTCTTCCCTAATGCCCCATCCATCGATGACGATCAAACAAACCTTGGAATTGTCAGACATGTTGCTGTAAAACCTTTAATTCGAGCTGCACGTCCACCACAGAAAACCGGAGAATCGTAGTGTGAACTTTGAACTTTGACATTTTGGCCCCTGGAAATAGGTCTATTTAAATTACAGGGTGTACCAAAAGACAAAATGAGTAAAACTCGCAGTCGATTGTGAGTGTCCGGTAACGGATTCAAAATGGGCAGCAGCCAGGTCACGCTGCATGTCATATTTTGTTATACGCAAGAAAACAATGGAGTCTTAGTGACAGCAATATTTTCTAGAAATAGCTTCGGAAAATGGTCTATTTGGGCATCTCAAAAACTAAGAAACGTGTTAAAAATCATGTAGAATTTTAGAGGAGGGTCAATAACATCTACAGAAAGGTAAAATGTATAGTTTTAAACATATTTGGTGACCAAATTCATGACGTACAATGTCGGAAAATTCACGTTTTGAAAATCCGTGGTCTTCAAAATTACAGGAATCCTAACTCATTCTAAACCTCACCAAATCATGAAATGAACCCTCGTCTACAAAAAAGTCCATGTACGTATTGCTCTATCTGCTTGGAGAAGGGAGTGTTGACAATAGCATGACAATAGCAAGGTCGTTTGACTATTGTGTTTGTGCATGTTTGTGACGACTGACCCCGTTTAACAATCTTCATAGCTTTCATATAGGGCTTGGGTGACCTAACTATTGACTGGCAGACGCAGACGTACTCAGCGGCGTTAAGGGAGCACGCAACTAATTAGCTCCCCATAGGCTTTACACAAATGTCGGCCTATTATGTGATCTTTTCCAGATAGCGCCCTCTATTCATTATTTTTTTTAGAAAGTAGATTTTCTTCCAGATTTACATTTCTAATCATAAATCGTACATACATTCCAAGTTACAGAGCGATACGATTCCTAATTACCTCAAAATCATGGTTTTAGAGTGAATTTAGAGTAAAAATATAAACTGTCGGAGTTATCCGACAGTTTATTTTCACTCTAAAATCATGATTTTGAAGTAATTAAGAATCGTATCGCCCTGTAACTTGGAATGTATGTACGATTTATGATTAGAAATGTAAATCTGGAAGAAAATCTACTTTCTAAAAAAAATAATGAATAGAGGGCGCTATCTGGAAAAGATCACATAATAGGCCGACATTTGTGTAAAGCCTATGGGGAGCTAATTAGTTGCGTGCTCCCTTAACGCCGCTGAGTACGTCTTCTTTTAAATTTTTTTCGATGTTGAGGGCGTTCCCTGGAAAGATCACATAATATACCTTTAAAACCGCTCTACAGGGTGAGTCAAAAAAAAGTTTACTCAACTTCAGCGATTATTTTAGAAAAAAGTGTTAGTTAGTTTTCAAAAAAATTTACTACGGTATAAAGACAAATCAATTAGCTTTAATATGAATTTCATCTGGTTTAGATTGGTTGAGGGAAACTTATTTTACGCTGTTTTGAATAAAAGTGACCAATTTAACGTCCGAACACGCTTCCAGATCTTGACCATTATATTTCATAAGAAACGACCAATAAAAAATTACAATACCGACAGCGAAAGGACCAATTCCTTTATTATGAAATGATTAAAGTGTGGTAATTGTGTCATAAAATAGGCCTTAAAGCTGTATATTGTCCCTCAGTGCAACCATCCTAAGCACACTCTCAAAGATCAGGAGAAAGACCAAACAAGATGCTGGATTATCAAGTGGGTTTTTGTAAACCATTATTAAGCTCGTTAAGCTTGAAATTAAAAAACGTGTTTTTGGTGAAAAAACAGCTCCTGTACAGAAATAATCATATTTACTTAACGGTATCATCAAATAGCGTGATCTTTTTCCCGATGGTAGCAAAGAAATGGCGCAATCATTTAAGTTTTGTTTGCCTTGATTTTGTGGTCAGAAATATTTTTTTGATTTTTTTCAATAATAGGGTAAACTTTTTTTGGACTCACCGGAAAAAAAATTATAATCAAGCTCAAATCATCCCGTTTCTTTTACAAACTTCACGTACATATTCCACACAACACATACATGCAACATTCGAGAGGACAGTGCCAGCTAATGTGTCGATCTCGCACACTTTTTGTGCTTGATAGGACTACTCAATTGTTTGCCGTAAGTGGATTTCTAGACTGAATTAGTTGTGTGCGCCCTTTAAGAACGCATGTTTGTTCAAAATCATATAAATCATATACCATTGTTTTCAGTGTTAAATTTCAAGTATAAATGCAAAATCTTGAAGAATTTTGATATTCCGTTTTAGAGATGTGGTCATTTGAAACAGCGTATCGCTATATGTAAATTTGTAGTTTTCGCGTGTTTTTTTTAAAACTATCTCCATGCCGCGTGGAGTGTGATGAGACATGTTTAAATGGCAGTCAAATTCGACACCAAGATTGCGTACATGGGGGGACGGTCTGATCTCAATATCACCAACACGAAGTGATTCTGTTTTATCACTATTCAAGCAAAGCATATTTTGCGACATCCAAGATTTGATATCCTCAATGCACGCAGATAACATAACAAGAGCATGGTCAGCATCCCCTGACTTATTTGGGTCAAATGAGATGTACAGTTGTGTATCATCAGCGTAAAAATGGAACTTTATGTGTTTGTAACGTTTGATTATATCAGCAATCGGATGTGTGTAGAAAGAGAACATTTGAGGGCCAACACAAGATCCTTGAGGCAAACCGAAGTTGAGAACATGCGAGTCAGAAAACTCATTGGCAACATACCAGAACCACTGCACCTTATGTTGGGTCATTTGGTGTATTTACTTTTCGCCCGTTGGTTTTATTGACATAACAATTTACAAAGGAAGTGGGCGGAGTAGTTTTTCTGATATGTGTCACTTTAAACGATCCTTTAAGGGGAGAATCAATTACTTCAATATAGGTAGCCTGGTTTCGACATGGAGTATGGAAGTACGCAGACTTGAATTAAGTCGGCGGCGGCGAATAGAGCGGGGGGGGGGGGGGGGGAATTAATCAGAACTTGAATTACGGGAGGGGTATGGAAGTAAACAGACCTTGAATTAAAAATCTTTTGAACATATTATTTATGTTAATTACACGCGGCGGCGAATAGAGCGGGGAGGGGGAGGGTGGAAGTAATCAGAACTTGAATTACGGGAAGGGTATGGAAGTAAGCAGAACTTGAATTCAAAATCTTTTGAACATATTATTTATGTCAATTACACGCGGCAGCGGCGGCGGCGACGAATAGAGAAGGGGAGGAGGGGTGGAAGTAATCAGAACTTGAATTACGGGAGGGGTATGGAAGTAAACAGAACTTGAATTAGGGGGGGGGGGGGAGAGAGGGGTGGTGTGGAAGTAAACAGAACTTAAATAACGGGGTGGGGGGTGGAAGTAAGCATATCTTTAATTACCGGGAGGGGTGGAATTCAAAATTCAAAATTCAAAAACTTGAATTCAAAATCTTTTTTTTCTTCTCATAGGCTCGTAAAATTATATTTTTGATATTTAAAAAAAAAAAAAAATCTCGGAATTTTGTTCCTTAAAGCGAAAATGAAACCCTTATATTTCTGCCATTTCGATTAAAAAAACATGTTAAACTTTAAATCGTTTAAAACAATCATTGGTGCCTAGGGCACGTGTCCGAGAAGTGACAATGTCGTAGGATTTTGCATTAAAAGACAGTGGGGTGGAGAAAATAAGCTTTTATACACAGCTCTATGGAGAAAATTGTACATAATCGTCCATATCTCGAAAAGAAAATTATTAATTACACATTTTCTTTTTTCAAAATAACTTTTTGGGGCAGCCTATATGCAAATCTTTTCTTTAAAAAAAAAGAAAAAGAAGTTTTTTATATAATTTTAATCCTCCAATTAGTCCTACTTTGCTGAATGTCAAATTGAATTTCTTTATATTTCATGTCACATCACACCTATCTCGATCCTAAAAACCGGAACACACGTCATCACCCGCCTACCCCACCTCATGTACGTCACTTCCTTAACACTTTCCACGCGGCAGGCGTCTGCAGACGACATTCAGAAATTTCACAACATGTTTAAAAAACAAAATATTGTATTGACTTTCAATACCCTATTTAGAATCACTATGAGAAACGCATTGAAAGAATTTTAGTGGAAAGAAGTACAAACATACCTAGTCTTGGTTATGTTATCCTTGAGGTATACTTTGAAAATTGGGAAAGGTTTCTGAAAAATCTGTTTTGTATAATGTCATAACTAATTGCCGCGTGGAAAGTGTTAACCTAGCTCAACCCATTTTGGGTGGTTTTCTCAGTTTTTAAACTCACTAGTAAAAAAATAGTGCCTGTCTGTATCTCCATTCATACCAGAACCACTGCACCTTATGTTGGGTCATTTGGTGTATTTACTTTTCGCCCGTTGGTTTTATTGACATAACAATTTACAAAGGAAGTGGGCGGAGTAGTTTTTCTGATATGTGTCACCTTAAACGATCCTTTAAGGGGAGAATCAATTACTTCAATATAGGTAGCCTGGTTTCGACATGAATTTTAACCTTGTATGTGCGTCGATAGAGATACGAACGAAACCAGCTCACAACATTTCCTCTAAATCCAAAATCATTTGACAATCTGTTAGTTAGGATATCATGATCAATCGTGTCAATCATATACCATTGTTTTCAGTGTTAAATTTTAAGTATAAATGCAAAATCTTATAGAATTTTGATATACCGTTTTAGAGATGTGGTCATTTGAAACAGCGTATCGCCATATGTGTGTAGTTTTCGCGTGTTTTTTTAAAACTATCTCCATGCCGGAGTGTGCACATGAAGTCTGTCTTCAGTAGATAGCATGCCGTGCAGTGGCAAGTTTTGTGATTTTATACTGTATGAAGTCATTAAAACTTGAACAATGTAAGAATACAAACACATTTTGCCCGAAGGATAAGCATTTTAAGTGATAAATCACTCTGTCGACATAATGCAATTCAACCAAATCTAGTAAATGTCGATATCCACGATAGCGATCGTCCGTCTATGGCAGGCCCAATGTCCAGTAACTCGAAAAACCAAGTTTTTCGCCGAAAAACTTGGTTTATCGATTGAAAATCCAAGTTTTTCCCGAAAAACTTGGTTTATCAATTGAAAAACCAAGTTTTTCGACAGCTAGGCGAAAAACTTGGTTTTTCAAATGAAAAACCAAGATTATCGATTTGAAAAACCAAGTTTTTCGCCTAGCTGTCGAAAAACTTGGTTTTTCGAATTGTTGGATATTACACTTAGATAAACTTGGTTTTTCAATCGAGAAACCAAGTTTTTCAACGCCTAATGTCCATTAATTCGAAAAACTTGGTTTATCATTTTGAAAAACCAAGTTTTTTGATCGAAAAACTTGGTTTTTCAACACGGAATGTAAAATAATTCGAAAAAATTGGTTTATCAATTGAAAAACCAAGTTTTTCAAGTGAAAATCCAAGTTTTTCTCGAAAAACTTGGATTATCAATTGAAAAACCAAGTTTTTCGACGCCTAATGTCCAATAATTCGAAAAACTTAAAGTAGGGTCGTCTGACTTCCACACTAATATAATTACATAGGACAGATAGGCAAAAGAAGTTGAATCCCAACTAAAACAGGTATATCTGTTGTTTAGAAAATAAAGGGTCTTTAAGAAAGAATCTCTCTTTCGGGAGCTCGAAGATGAAAGGAAAATAGTTGTTGCCGACGCTTTGGAACCCGATTGCTTATTTTGACGGAATAAATCGTATTGAAAATTAGGAACCAGCGCGATGCAGGGGGTAACTTTGGAGCTGCCGAAAGACAAATTCTTTAAGAAAAGCAAGAGAGTATAGGCCTACTGAATAGTACTTTCTTAAAAGACCCTCGCTTAACAACATTAGATGCCTTGCGTTGCAATGTAATTACATGGGAACCAGTGGACATTGAAATTCAAAACGCTATCAAGTCCATGAGTTTCACACGAAATGCTGCAAATTAAGCCCTTTAATTTTTGGTGGGTAGTTAGTACCTTATACAAGCATACGTATAGATGTGAAAACCCCAACTTCTGAAAAATTAGTGCACTTTAACGGTTGGTTTTCCAATTTCGAAAGAAATGGTTCTTGAATGGTTCATAGATGGCAGTGTCTCAGAAGGTTATTTACACTTGTTATCCCCCTTATGACGCAGTTTTTCCTGTGTAAGTCAGTCTTATAAAGTCAAAGGCAAAACTTTGATGACGTCAGTACGATATGCGCAAATGCAACGCATGAACGGTTCATGGGCAAAATCGGAAGAAGAAAAAAATGGGTTCTGACCACGCTGTATTCAAAGCTTTGTATTTCTAAAACATTACGTCCGATTGGTCCTATAATTGCACCAAATAATGTCAGATATATTTACTTTTATATTCTTAAACATAAAGCAGCTATAATTCCCATGTTTTAAGTTATAAGCTCTGCAAGTTTGGTGCCCAGTTTTTTGGGACACGCTGTAATTGTTAGTCAGATGGTAGCGCGCTCCACGGTGTTGTTATAGGTATTTTTCAGTTACACTTTGGCGTTGAATCTAAGCAGCCATTTGTCCGACCAGGTGTGGAGTAGATCAAGATCTTTTTGTAGTTTAAATGTTTTAAGTCTATACCAGGGATTCGATCTATACGTCTTGACGCGTCTTTCTTCGTCATTATTGATCTTGTAATCTTGGTATCATGGCGTCTGCAACTGCAAAATTGATATTTCAGAGCTTAGTGTTTGTCTGGCAGGTCATTAATGAATAGTACAAATAATAATGGTCCCAACATATCATTAAGGGCGCACACAACTAATTCAGTCTAGAAATCCACTTCCGGCAAAAAATTGAGTACAGCAATAGTTCCTATCAAGCACAAAAAGTGTGCGAGATCGACACATCAGCTGGCACTGTCCTCTCGAATGTTGCATTATGTGTTGTGTGGAATATATATATGCATATGTTTGTGCAGTATAAAAACCCGTCTTGCGGGAAAATGCGACATTATTTAAAATACGGCGAAGGGGGGGGGGGGGGGAGCTTCCGACTCAGAAAATGGTGTAGAGGTCTATAAGATTAAAAGTTTCTTTAACTTTTCAATTTTCAACCTGACTTATCATCATGGTGCTGCAAAAAATCTAGTAAATTTCTGTCAGATGACGGTCCGCCCCACACCGTTTTACAACTCAAAGGGTGACGGATATGGCAGGCCCAATGTCCAGTAACTCGAAAAACCAAGTTTTTCGCCGAAAAACTTGGTTTATCGATTGAAAATTCAAGTTTTTCAAGTGAAAATCCAAGTTGTTCTCGAAAAACTTGGTTTATCAATTGAAAAACCAAGTTTTTCGGACAGCTAGGCGAAAAACTTGGTTTTTCAAATGAAAAACCAAGTTTATCGATACGAGAAACCAAGATTTTCAGTTGGCTGGAGAAAATCTTGGGGTACGTAGGCCTACCTGATTATTAAGAGCGCATGGGTATCTAAAATACTAAGGGATTCTGTGATAACTGGCGCTTAAATGCGATTTTGTTTGCAGGGAACGCCCTCAATCCTCGGAAAAAATAGAAGCAGATTTTCTTGCAGAGTTACATTTCTCATCATAAATCGTAAAAAATATTTGGAAGCAGATATTCTTGCAGATTTATATTTCTCATCATAAATCATAAATACATTCCGAGTTACAGAGCGATACATTTCCTAATTACTCCAAAATCATGGTTCTATACTGAAAATGAACTGTCGGGGTCAAAGTCGGGGTTAAGTTTTCACTCTAAATTCACTTTAAAACCATGATTTTGAGGTAATTAGGAATCGTATCGCTCTGTAACTCGGAATGTATTTATGATTTATGATCGGAAATATAAATCAGCAAGAATATCTGCTTCAAAAAATAATCGATGATTGAGGGCGTCTCCTGGAAAAGATACCTAGGTAGTTATTCAGGTCTCATGGGATATCTAGAATATTAAGAGTATCTGGGTAGGCCTTATAAAGAACATATATGCATGGTGGGTAATTTGTTTTATTTGATTACTTAAAGGCACATGGGATATCTTGATTATTAATGAACATGGGGTGGTGCCTGATTAATCAGGGGGACCTCAGGTACATAGAGTGCCTTGATTATTAAGGGTGGACGGGGTACTCTAATATAATTTTGCTATTTACAATTATAGCCTGTATGCTTTTACGCTTTGTTGACTAACCACCCTGATAATGGCCTGATCTATCTTCTTGAGGGCATCGGTAGTTCCCATTCTTGATAATCTAGATTATTTAAGGTATCTGTGGTAATCTGGATTAGGGGTCCCACTATGAACCTCAGATTCTAACCCCACCTGAATTACCTATAGTATGTCTATGTGCACACTGGGCAGGCCTAACTGGATAATTAATGGTGCGTGGGGTAGCTGAAATATTAAGGACACCTGTGATAACTGGACTTGAAGGATGTATATATGGGGTAGGGCCTACCTGGATTATCAAGGACATGGGTAAGTCAGCTTCAAGGGTTACCTAGAAAATTATCTGGGTAGACTTTATAAATAAGAACACATGGGTGGGTAGGTCTTAGATTATTAAAGACGCATGTGGTATCTGGATTAGTAAAGTAGGCTGCATTTGGCCGGTGGTATCTGAATAATAATCAAGGACACCAAGTAGGGGGGGGGTATTTTTTTGACTTTACACATATTTTTGGCACAATAGAGGTACATTTTGGCTCTAAACAAACTTATACCAACGAATATTGCATTTTTCATAATTCCATGGTTCCTCTGGTCAAATGAACCGACAGTGCCAATCTCAACCGACACGATGTCAATATTGGAGGGGGGGTGGCTTTGAAAACGCTTTGAAATGATATCCTTGAAATAAGCGCGCATAGCGCGCGAAGAAAAATACAATTTTGATATTAAATTGGTGTCGATTCAACCGATTGCTCCTCAAAATTAAAATGCCTTCATGGACCCCGCCTCCGTTAGACACGCCATTGAACCTGATTCATTAGTAAGTCCGTTTTAGGGGGTGTTTTTCGATTACATCATAGGGAGGTGTACATATATATATCTTTTTAATTTCAACATTATTGCATTATAAGGGTTTCTTGTAAATGTGACTATCACTTGGCTTTGTCTTTCTTTTTTGTCCATTTACCAAAATATCATATCCTCAAATCTGAGATGTTGGTCAGCTGCATGCTGTCCTTTCAGTCATCTCCATTCGTGTTACTTATTCCTCTTGATGTTGATGATTCCATTTCCTCAAACTTTTTGACTATACTTTCCAACTTGTTTGGTGCTTTTAATAATGGTTCTTCTTTGTTCTTTGTATCTCATCGATCCAATATTTCCTCAAGGTTTTGCAGGTCATCCTTAACCCCCTGAGAACTACCGGCCGATTGGTTAAAAAGATGGATACATCATTTATTGCACCAATGAGAGACATTGTTAGAATAATTGTATCCCTGATAAAGATGGGAGTGAAACATTTTACAAGCTGCATTTGAATTGGCTATTCATATAAGTACATCTTGTAATAAACCAATCAGAACCACTGTAAGATAGACAGGTAGACCCCAGGGGGTTAACAGCTCTTTCTTCAATTTTAGTGCTGCATTGATAAATTGAATTTCCTATGGCTCAAAGGTCGGAACCCTCATTGTACATGTTGTATAACTTTCCTCATGATATTCTACGTTATTTCCACCTTCACGACACGACTCGCATCTTTTCACTGTTGAATGCCTGTCCTGACGATAATTGTAAATTCCTCAAATATGAGTTGTATTTTATTGTACCTATTCCCATGTTCAACTGGTACATTTATAATGTACTATTCGTCAGGCGTTTCCTCTTTTTTCTTTTTTCTTTTCTCTTTTTTCTTTTTTCCTTCTTTTCCCTCTTTTTTCCCCTTTCTCTTTTCTCTCCTCTTTTTTTCTCTTCCCTTTTTTTTTCTCTTTCTACTTTCCTTCCTACTTTTAGTGTGTTTAGGCACTGGCATGATTTCCTCAATTTTAACCGTTGCTTCCTGGGAGCGTTGCTGCCAGCTCCCGCACTTTTTGCATCCCTGATAGTAATTACGTATTGTGTATGGTACACAATTTTGACACCTCTGAAATTATATGCACGAATAAATCAGTTTAACTTTTATGGCAAAACCCACAGGGGGTTGATGGTCGGGGATGTTAAACTAAGGATGAAAACTGGTAACTAGCTTAAACGCTAAATATTGGATAGCCTATTTTGTCAGTGTTATTGCGGAATAAAGCTAATCTGTGCTAAAACACATTGTTATACCATGGTTATACTCAGTATGCTCTGTGTGCATATCATATGCACACAGCGTGAAATAACTGAGTACATACATTTGTAATGTTGAACCCGCCAATCCGAGGACCTTTGTCCCTACCAGCCGGCAATGTGAGTACAAAAAAAATGTGAGGACCTTTTTTGAAGTCCTCTCTTTTTCCATGCATAAAAACGTATATGAGTAGGGTCCTCACCCCCTAAGGGTGTATGGCCATGTCCTCCATTAGACGTCAATACACATACCATACAAATGTCCCTATATGTATGTTTTTAAACGTGTTTTAATACGGGTCCTCACATGGGTTGATGCTCGACTATAAATGTATTGGGCATTTTATACATACACACATGTATAACAAGAACTGGTCTTGAAGCATTCCAA
Organism: Ophiura sarsii; assembly: GCA_035610835.1. Classification (NCBI taxonomy): domain Eukaryota; kingdom Metazoa; phylum Echinodermata; class Ophiuroidea; order Amphilepidida; family Ophiuridae; genus Ophiura; species Ophiura sarsii. The sequence goes on from CM069448.1 coordinate 71,004,098, forward strand.
TATATTTTATTCAACACAACACAATACAAATATTGATTTCAATAGGGAGATATAATCGGCCGAGTGCACCAATGACGGGTAACTTAATAGGGAGGTAAGCTACCTCCCTAGTAGTTATGCTGTAACTGTAACGTAACTTACTAACGATGTAATTCTTAGAGCACAACTGGCGAATAACAACAGAATAGTAACTAGCGAGGTAAATATCCACATTAATCAGCATCGTCCTCTTACAAAATTAATTGGCGCATATGCGAAGTGTTAACCTATAGGTTACTGTAAAATACTGACGTGAGTGGTCCTCCGTAATATTTAAAATGTGTCGTCACTCGCTAGGTCATAGGTGAGTGTACATAATTAACATAAATAATCACGTTGAGTCTGCCTGCGTTCCGAACAAAAATGACGGTATTTCAAGACATTACAAACATATTTTGGGCGAGGGGCACACACAAATATTGCGGCAATATCCTCAAATAGGTCTTACATACAGAATAAAGCACAAGGCAGCAATTGTTTTGCAGTTGATTTGCATTGTAAATATGATAGCTGCCGTGTGCTTCATTCCGTATGTAAGACCTATTTGAGGATATTGCCAATATTGCACCAAAAAGCACAATTTTAATGACAAACACAAGCACCCGATACAAACAATTATATACAATTATAACACACCTCTTTACACTCATACTTCCGTGGCATGGATACCTTGTCCTTCGCCTGTTAACCGCAGGACCCCGGTTCGATTCCCAAACCACGCGCGCACGATATACTTTTATTTTTTTTCTTCTAGTTATACCCTTCCGCTCACAATAATGTTAAAACTTCAGTTTTAATTAATAAAAACAATAATAAGTTTATTTATTTAGTCATTATTTAAGATCTTTGGACAATTATAGTACACTTTGGTCAAAATATGACCCAAAGTCGGTGCGATTAGTGTTTGAATGGGCAAAAGGAGTTGATCTAAATTTTGACTTAAAAATCCCCAAATTGCATGAATGGATTTTCAAAATATAAAATATTTCAGCTTATGAGGGGTCACATTCCACTTCAAATATACATCCCCTGGGCATGCAAGCGAAATTGGTCTTTCAGCATCAGCGAATCATCCCCTCCAATGTTCACAACAAATTTACGCTACTGCTAGAATCGACTGACTTGTGGCATAAAATGTTATGCCCCAACTTACTCTTGGGTCCGGTCAGGTATAACATTTAGCGTAAATTACCCGCCAGTTACTAGCCTAGTAGCTTACCCGGCATTGGCGCTCTCAAAATTTTGGGTTACGCCTCAGTTACTAGCGAGGTAGCGCTATTCTTCAGCTACCCGTCATTGGTGCACTCGGCCGATTTAGTAGTATGTGGAAATTTAACTTTTTCCATATAACCACTATAACTTGCGCAGTATTCATGTGTAATATCCTAATCTACAGAGAATTTGAACATGATAATAACAGGGTTTATCTGAATGCTTATATCACCACCAGACTGTTTGTTTCTTTAATTCCATAAATATTCAGCGTACAATGTATCTATTTATGTATTTTTATTTGCTTTATCAATGATATACTGAAACAATCGCACAGTTTCAAAACAATTACAACAAATTTACAATCGCAGTGAATACATTTTACATGTACATCTAATGTTGTTAACTGAATTGTGACAATTGTACGATCTTAAAGGGACACTAAGAGATGTGTTGGAGGCAGCGCCCTCAATTATGATAAAAAAAATGAGATTAGTTTATTTTTATAATTGTATTACATGTATGAACTTTTTGTACAAGAAAACGTCGATTCAAAAAATGCTTATCCCGCGGAACCAGCATTTTACGTCCGACAGTATCCCCGTGCAGTACGCGTGATACATAACGCGAACCATATTTGCATAGAGGGCGTTTTTCAATAAATAGCGATGATATTGTTTTAATCTAGTTTTGCTGTGCTTTTTGTTAGTAGAAACAACAATAATGGCGATTTTTAATGTTCATCTTGAATTCTGAAGTTAATTTTTAAACATTTAAACTTTTCAACACCACTTAATGTCCCTTTAACACTTTCCACGTGGCAGGAAGCTGCAGCCGACATTCCAAAATGTCACAAAATGTTTCAAATATGTCAAAATTAATTAATTTCATTACCATATTTGGAATCACCATGAGAATTGCATTAAAATAAGTACAAACATGACTAGTATTGGTTCAGTAATCCTTCAAATAGACCTTGACATTTGAGAAAGGTTTCTGAAAAATCTGTTTTGTATTTGGTAAAACCAACAGCCACGTGGAAAGTGTTAACATGGTACTTAATACAGGGTGTATCAGAAAGAACTGTACCGAGGTAATATGATTTATTACGGTATGGATTCGATTGAAATTGTTCAAACTGTTTTAGCATATATCTTGCGCAAACGCCCAGCTTTAATAAGAATTTGAAAATTTGAAAATCGGACATTTTTGATGGAAAATACAGACTTTCTGGTAAATATGGTAGATTTCAATTTTGGTCGAAATGGTCAATTTAAAAAATCTATGAAATTACTAACCCTACCTGAGATATCCATCCGTCCATTGGACAGGGTTTATTTTTGGTCGCCATATCTTAACTTTTTACATCATTTGTATAACTATTTATTATTTGCATACTTTTGTGGATGAATTTGATTTTTAATCCGCAAATAAACCAGGGTTTGTTCTGCTTGAGTGGTTTTAACTGTCATTTCTTTGGCGGGAGTTTTTGAATATTGCTTATGTGGTGTGGGCTACATTGTTTGAAATGTTGGGGTATTGGTAGAGAGGATTGATTGAAATTGAAAACACGTTTTCATCGATTCTCGATTATGTCTTGCCACACGAGAACAAAACGAGATATCTCAATGAAATGAACATATAATATAGGAAACATGTTCACCTTTATACAGCGGGTGTTTACATTTAAATCAATAATCATTTTGTATTTGTTATGTATTTTAGAAACACGGTACAGTTCTTTCTGATACACCCTGTACATTTTAACTAATTTACATTCAAAACATATATCTAATGTTGTGTGGAATGAACAAATTTAACAACGCAACAAAATGACTCCAATACCAACTTAACCTCAACTTACACATACCGCAACCACTTGCCTTTATTAAACCTTCAAAATACCTAGTATAACCTACGTCACAAACATTAGACAAATGATACCTATACCCAACTCATGGACACTTTGGTTAATTCATGCCAGAAAATGGCCCGCCAAATCACCTCAATATCTGAAAATATGGTGACCCGCATATGTAAAGCATCTGTACATAGAAATGTAGTATATACGAGGAGGTATCAAAAAGTTCTTGAAATCACCCAGAAGTGAAGGAGTCAGAAACTTTTTTTCGTTATGTGACCCTTCAGACATCTTTAAAATGTCACTGTGCAATTATGAGCTGTCCACAGACCGCCATTGTAGAGCTCCTCAGATTGACCGCCATTGATTGATCCTCAGATTGCCTCAGATTGTGTATTCCCAAAACAGCAATAAATAGTTTAAAGTGTTGACAGAAAGGGGTCAAAGGTCATTACAAGCAAGCTTGGTGACAATAATCTTGTGGGTAACATGGGTGTACACAGGTTGACCTCTAATGACCCCTACATGACCTTTGGCCCCTTTCTGTCAACACTTTAAACTATTTATTGCTGTTTTGGGAATAACGGCAATCTGAGGATCCATCAATGGCGGTCAATCTGAGGAGCTCTATAATGGCGGTCTATGGACAGGTCATAAATAGTGGGAGAAATGTGTGACTTTGCACGGAGACTTTGTAAAGATGTCTGAAGGGTCACATAACGAAAAAAAGTTTCTGACTCCTTTACTTCTGGGTGATTTCAAGAACTTTTTGATACCCCTCGTACATTCAATTTGGTAATAAACTCTTGTTTTGTTATAATTTGTCGATAATCAAAGGTCAACATATAGATGTCCTCAGAGCAATCAAATTGCATACATAGCAAGAATTGATCTAAGCATTCCAATGTGTTTTATTCTGTACAACACAAATATTGATTTATTTATTTTTAATTGGGAGATACAATTACGTAGATATAATAATAATAATAATAATAATAACTAAGCATTTATAATACGCCATTTATCTAGAAACAAGATCTAATCCAAGGCGCAATTAACAAACAAGAAAACAACAATACATAGTGAAGCAAAAAAACAACAACAGACAGCATTTGAAAGCACATGAATGTTAAAGAAAATATACATGTACATGGTCTGTAACAAATCTTGCGCTTGCAGTTTAACATCATAATTACATGTCCTATTTATGGTTTATCTGAATTCTCATATCACCAGACTGTTTGATTCCTTAATTCCATAAATATTTGATATAAATTAAATTATATTTATATATTATAATATATATTTTTGATTTGCTTTATCAATGATTTACTGAAACAATCTCACAGTTATAAAACTGAATTGCGACAGTTTTACAATCATAACATAGTAAATATTAAATAATGCATCTTAAACATTTTAACTACATTCAAAACATCAAGACACATCTAATGAACAAAATTAAGTTTAATTAAACCTTCAAAATGCCTTCATAAGTCACAAACAAACAAATTATACTGAATACCCAACTCATGGACACTTACCTCAGAAACATACATAACATGAACACATCACATTGCCCTATCCCCAACATACACGTGATGAATAGATGGTGAGTTATCTTTCACATTTAGCATCCATGAATAAACATTTCTGAATAATACTACTGCAAGACCCTTGTTGATGTTAATACCGTGAAACTTTTCTAGTTCCACTAAGCACTTATATTAATCAACCTTACATCCTGCATCCTTCAAAATGCTATACGCATTTCTATTAAACCGCCTATTGAATAAATATCAATGTGTAACATGGTAATAGTTTAATATAAATTTCATCATCATTTCCATGTTTGCGTTATTTGTTTTATCATGTTTACTTAAAAACACAAAATATGATCAACACGCCTTATCCATATTACAACAGAACTGATTCCCATATGACTTGAATGGCTTGAGTTATCCCGTGTTTTTTCTCTTACGTGACACGGATCATTCTATACGTGCGTGTAACGTGTACCCGTATCCCGCAAGTCTTACTCTCCGTGAATTCCCTCAAACACACTGGGAGTAGAGCTCAAGCCCCGCAATAACCTGCATAGTGTATACAACCACACAGCGTTCGATTTAACCAATGTAGCATCACGAAATGCGACACACTTTTGAAGACTTGCGATACTATTGAACAGATATGTAGCAAAAAGGGCGACGCAATAAGATTCCCTACTTGATCTTTGTTCAAATACCATCAAAGCCAAACCTCACAAGATTGAGTTTCATCTTCAAATAACTAAAAAAAAGTATGATAAATCCTCCAGTATCGGCAGTTCATATTTTGGTTTTGTCAGAGTTAAAAACGTCATTGCTTTACACGTACGTGCGCAGAACTCTTTCTGTAGGTTTAAAATTTTAAAAATGGCGGTTTCTGCGCAATTCGGAGCGTGTTATAATCATGTCGTCACTTTTGATGTTAGTCTTGTTCCCATGCCGCAGAGTGTTACGAAAAGGCGCCAACAAAAATGACTTGGAATAAAACTAGTGGTTAGTGGTGCACCACGGACACAAGGAATCATAAAACAAAATGGCGCATCGTGACTCATGACCGAAATAATGCCTATATTTTTTGTTACTAAAATTTGTTAGTTCAAATTGTAAAATCTAGTTCGTGTTTTCGTATACAGTGTTTTGCTTAAGGGCCACGGGTTATAAAGGCCTACTTGAATATAATTAGGACTAGCTTATTTTTAGTTATATTGCATTGTTTTGGTCCATATTGGGAATATATTCCGCAGATACTTTATCCCCTAACACATGAAGGTTAATCTCCTGGGATTTATCACCACACTCCTGACCCTCTTCAATTGCATGTGTTACGACACTATTATCAGGCTGTGGTTTTTGCTTGCGATGCCAATTAACAAGATCTGTGATTGTATACAAGTATGGATTGATGGCTGAGTTGAGGGGTAAAATGAATGTCACAGACCATGCAAACACTGATGGGGGCAGTGTTATTATTTCTGTCTGTACACAAATACCAAGAATGATTATAGGACACCAACATAGGAAATCTGTAACAACAATAGCTGTAACTCTGGCAGTCAGGCTGAGTTGCTCTTTCATTTCCTGGTTAAGGCCATTTTGTTTTGATGCCTTGTAAACAGCTCTCAGTACTTCGATATAACACCCTAAGATGATCAGATAGCACAGGGAATTAAGTCCAATGAAAACTGCAGTAGCAAAATACATTCCAGGTTCACCTCCTAGATGCTTTGTGTTGGTGAATGTCTTTTGAAAATCATAAGCATCTGTATCACTTACTAATACTAATGTCTTTTCCACACTTTGTGTGGAATAAGATGTCACCAGAGCTAGTGGGATTCCAATACAGACATGAGAGTTATCATAAAAATCTGTGTTTTGCCCACTTAAGATAGCTGGAACCACACCAAGTAATCCTGTGAACATCCATACCATGACCACTGCCACATTGGTAGATATCTTACCTAACTTGTATGAAGTGTAAGGATACTTAATGCTGAGGAATCTGTCTATGCTTATCAGAGTCACAAAGAATACAGACGCTTCACTTGACAGTATTGATAGCACTCCAGCAATTCTACAGGTAACGCCAGTCCGCCATGTTTCAGCTTGGAGAGGGAAGTTCTCCCCAAAATGAATATCCGCAAACGCAATGATACTCATATAAATGCCCATTAGTAAATCAGACATAGCCAGATTAAGGAGAAGTTTTGATTGGACTTTGTGTTTTGTTGTATGTGTATTTCTCCACCATAGTACAAAGAGGTTTCCACTAATTGCACTCAAGGCAATAAGCCACATGAATACTACCAAAACCCTATCAGATAATAATCTATCACAGGTAAGATAAGGTGATCGAGAGATACTTGAGCTGCAGTTAACATCAGAAGGTATGTAACAAAGACAAATCTCTGGTTGACTTACAAATATCTCGGCTGGTTGATGGAGACCAGAGAAATCACCTAAGTTTGCTTTTCGCAACAAATTTCCTTCTAAATTGAGATGGTTCACTTGATTAAGATGAATGATTTGTGGTATTTTGTGCAACATGTTGTCCGACAAATCTAGAAATGTTAGAGCATTCATATTCTCAAACAACCGTATGTCTACATACGCTAATTCATTATATGCTAGTGACAGGACTTGTAGTTTAACAAGATTCTGAAATATATGGGAATCCAAATGCACTATGTTGTTGTTCTGCAGGTACAATACATTCAAGTTACGTAACTCATGAAATACATTTGCTGGCAGGTTAACTAATCGATTGTGGCTGATATCTATGCGTGTCAAATTATAGAGGTCCCTAAATATACCACTTTGTAATACTTCCAATTGGTTGTATTGAAGCCGAAGACGCTCTAACACATTTAAATGCAAAAACAAATCGTTGTGTAAGGTGGTGAATTGGTTTTTTGCTATAATTAAGGCCCACAGACGAGGTAAACTGTGGAAAAAATTAGACCCAAGACTCGTCAGCTCATTTGATTCCACATGAATTATTCGTAATTTGTTTAAGCCATCAAGCAATCCAGTATTCAGTACGGTTAAATGGTTGTATTGTAGATAAATACCTTCCAAATTGGGTAAATCTTGAAATGTGTTTGCATCACAATTCACGATATTGGTAACGTTATAATACACACGTGTCACATTGCCTGGATAGTAAATTAGTGATTTCTTGTTTTGGTGAAAATTAAAACACTGAAATGTCACCTCTCTGTAGCTGAGGGTGACATTGCAATCTGAAGGGAAAGATCCGAAATAACATCTGCCAATTCGAGGGACGTGTGAACAGGTGTACACATCGGTGTATTCTTTCTTGTGGCAAAATGGCTTTGTCTGACTAACAATTGAGGGTGTGATAATTTCATCAATGCCCGCACATCTTGGATGATCATTTTGGGGAGATGGAACGTGTATATCACTGATCAAGAGGGTGACATTACCTTGAAGATTTAACTGGAATTGGTTTTCAAACACCACTGCACTGCATGGTCCATCATTGCCATCAATCATAACAATTTTGTTAGTGCATTCAGTTCGTTGCCTCTCAATGTAAATGACGTCAGTTTCCGAGGGATTTTGTGTGATTTGAATGAGTGTTGCCGAATCATTGGTTGCTTCTATCTGCAGACTGCAAAGTAATGATGGATGACCATTCAAGGTGAAAGTAGTTTGTCCTGATTCATTACGAGAAATAAAGTGACAAAACTCAAAGTTGTTTAACTCGCTGTGCCACAGAGGTGTAAATAATAGCTCTGCATTAACTCCATGTTGCTGACGTTGGTGTTCACTTAGTGAGATAAAACACAGGATAAGTGCTGAGAGGTTGTACATCAATTGTTTGACTGAATAATTCAACATGGTTAATGTTTGCGTTCCGCTGATACAGATCAAAAATAGTTAAGATAACATATTGCGCTGATGAATGACTACCGTATATTAGATGACAAATGACAGCCCTATTGCAGCAATGAGAAACAAGCACTGGTTTTGTAACATGAAAATGATAAGTGTCACACATACAATTGTCCCGTTACAACAATCATTGCAGGTTGTTAGGCCATTTCAAATTGAATCTGTGACTCTGGATGAAGTGGAGAGGTATTATTGTAGTAGCATCAATGAATCGGTGCTTCGTGTGATTGGTGACTTTATTAGCAATATATTTGATATATACAAATAAATGAAATATACACGTACATCCAAGACTAGATACAAATCTTGCTTAAATAGTGTTGCTATATGCTTTATTCCATTTTGGACTTGATTAAAGTCTAGGATAGTTTCCCTGAATTTCTATGCTGGGGACTGACATATGGTAGACACAAACTTGATGATATTCTGGTGCGAAAGCAAGTGAAAAATTACATGTAGAAACTTTACGCGCAGCAGTCGTCTGCATTTATTATCTATATAGTTACTTTTTTGATGACTGTAGAAACTTTACATGCAGAAAATATACATGCTTAATTAACACTTTCCACGCGCAGGCGTCTGCAGAAGACATTCCAAAATTTCATGAAATGTTTCATAAATGTCAAGATAATTACTTTTTTTAAAATCATATTTGGAATCACCACAAGAAATGAATTCAAATAAGTACAAACATTCCTAGTATTGGTTCAGTACTTCTTGAGATAGGCTTTGAACGTTGTGAAAGGTTTCTAAAAAACTGTTTAAAATTGCTATGCTGGGGACTGACAGATGGTAGACACAAACTTGATCATATCCTGGTGCCAAAGCAAGTGAAATTATCTGTAGAATCTTTACATGCAGAAAATATACATGCTTAACACTTTCCACGCGCAGGCGTCTGCAGAAGACATTCCAAAATTTCATGAAATGTTTCATAAATGTCAAGATAATTACATTTTTTTTTATCATATTTGGAATCACCACAAGAAATGAATTAAAATAAGTACAAACATTCCTAGTATTGGTTCAGTACTTCTTGAGATAGGCTTTGAACGTTGTGAAAGGTTTCTAAAAAACTGTTTAAAATTGCTATGCTGGGGACTGACAGATGGTAGACACAAACTTGATCATATCCTGGTGCCAAAGCAAGTGAAATTATCTGTAGAATCTTTACATGCAGAAAATATACATGCTTAACACTTTCCACGCGCAGGCGTCTGCAGAAGACATTCCAAAATGTCATGAAATGTTTCGTAAATGTCAAAATAATTACATTTCTTTACCATATTTGGAATCACCACAAGAAATGAATTAATATAATTACAAACATTACTAGTATTGGTTCAGTAATTCTTGAGATAGGCTTTGAAAGTTGGGAAATGTTTCTAAAAAATCTGTTTTAAAATTGCTATGCTGGGGACTGACAGATGGTAGACACAAACTTGATCATATCCTGGTGCTAAAGCAAGTGATTTTACATGTAGAAACTTTACATGCAGAAAATATACATGCTTGAAAATAGCCTTGACAGATATTGTGAAATCACAATCTTTCGTGTTTTAGCCCCATTGATTGATCATGTGATTAGGGAACTATTGTTTGCGATGAATTAGGTTATATGGATGTGCAAACGTTGATATCATTTCCAATGATGATCAATATATATCAACAAACTTTGAGCAGTGACCCTCGCGCTTCTATGCATTGCAATTGAATAGGATTGTCAAGGTCCTTGACACAAATGAATAATCTAGTCATGAAAATGTTTGTTATAGATTTGTATTTATCCAGTATAGCAGATACTTGTCAATATGTATCTTTTGTATTACCCGGGTGCAATCAAAGCCTTGTTCACACTACACGGTCCACGTAAGTATCACCAATCATCAAGTTATGAAGGTGTACTTTTGGAAAAATTAGAGAGAAAGCGAAAATGTAGAATGAAGATTTGATACGTGCCTTCTCTTCATCCACTTCAGATTTTAAGATGGACGGAATCAGGTAAACTTCTGATTAATACAAGTCACGTCACGAATTGCAAATTTATCATAAGTAAATGGCCAAAACTTGCACGGAACTTGACCCTCGTTGTGCCACTGAAAATGAAAATGAAATAGGTCTAGGTCTAACACTTACCTGGCTGGTTATTACTTTTATGAAGCAGGAAGAAGAAGAAATTTGTTTTTTTGTTTTTTGTTGATGCCGGCGCACAAACTATTTATTTGCATTTGTCATACAGGAAATAATAATGAACATTTAGTTTTAATATTCTCTATATAATAAAGTACAGTATTTAATTATTGTCTTTCCACCTTTTATATAAACCCCATTTTTTTATTGTGTTTATATAATCTTTCCTTTCCAATGGCAATATGATTTTCAACTTGGAACATAAAATGAACTAAGCCCTAAGCAGGGAAATAAAATTAACGGTTTGTAACTATGAATTTTCTATATTGGTACACTGTCATGCAAACGGGTAACAGTAGAGCAGCTCAAACTACCGGGCTAATAAAAGGTTGAAGTGATTTTTTTTCTTCTTCATATCAGTAAGTACAGTGGGTTGGAGGGAGCAAGGGCCCCAATTTGAGTCGTTGTTTGCGTGCGTTTAAAATGTGAATTTGGAAACTTCACGGATTTTTATTAAATGGTGTTAATAATGGAAAATGATATTTTGTTGTTAAACAAATCCAAGAGGTATACTAATATTTAGACGGTTTCGTCAACCAGTTCGGTTGTCTGCTCCAGAAATGGATTGATCCACTTCTTTTCCTCGCGAGAGATGCTTTTCTCGTTCCCAGGATGCAAAGTTGTGATGAGTTGATCAAACACGTGACTCAGAGAATAAATGTCCTCGTCGCGGTTGAGTATGTTAGTCCGTATCCATCTTTTCTGTTTGTCTGTGTCTTTGTCGAGGATTTTTGCTCCTTTCCAGTTAATGGTGTGATTTTCCTGCGATGTGGTCTATCACTGTTGATTTGTGTTGTTCAATTGTTGACTCTTTTCTGTTGGATCGTGTGAATTGTTTGTCACTAACTTTGCTAGCGTCCTTTTTGTGTTCATTTAGTCTATATAGTATAGCAAGATTGACATGGTATTTGATAAACGCAGTCCGTTGTCTTTGTCGCATCGCGTTTGTCTTTAGGATGGACGTAGAGTTTTGAGAGTGTTGTAAGGCTTCATTGGCAGTTTGGATGTTGTATTTTTTGAAAGATCCTTGAAGTCTTTCAGACACTCCCTGGATATATGGTATTACCACCATACCGTTGCTCACATCGTTGTCCTCTTTCTTGAGCTTTATCTTTGGTTTATGCTCTAGCTGTTTTTTGACTCTTTGAAAAGCCCACTTAGGGTAAGCACACAGTCCTAGCGCTTTCTTTATTCTCTGTTCTTCTGCTACTCGATCAGGTTCTTCCGTGACTATGTTTTGCATCCTATCGAACAAGGTCCGGATCACGCCAAGTTTCTGGTGTAGCGGGTGTTGCGATGTGAAGTTTAGGTCGTTTTTTTTGCGGTAAATCAACAACTTGACAGAGCCATCTGGTTTGCGGACATTCACGGTGTCGAGGAAGGGTATCTGTCCGTTAGTTTTCTCTTCATTTATAGGTAAATTTAATGTTGCCCGTCTTCATGGTCTTGTCGACTGTGTTGAGGTTTGTTAGCTGCTGAGTAGCGTCATTGGAGATGATTTCTAAGATGTCATCTACGTAACTTTTCCATAGCTTAGCCTTACATGTGCTACATGTAGGTGCACTGGCGATCGCTTCCTGTTCAAGCCATTCCATGAAGATGTTTTCTATGATAGGGCTGACAGGGCTGCCCATGGCAAGACATTATTCTCTGAGTCACGTGTTTAATCCACTCATCACAACTTTGCATCCTGGGAACGAGAAAAGCATCTCTCGCGGGAAAAAGAAGCGGATCAATCCATTACTGAAGAAGTCAACTGAACTGGTTGACGAAACCGTCTAAATGTGAGTACACATCTCGGATTTGTTCAACAAAATATCATTTTCAATTTATATCTACAATCCTGATGAGCTTATTAAAAGAAAAAAGTGTGTTAATAATGGTTTATTGGATGATTTTGTAGCATGTTTGGTACCAAATTGTTCCGTAAAGATTCATTTAAATGTCTATCTAGCCTGTTTGGACATAAAATAATAGGAAGCCACTATATAGGACATTAAACAGAGTGTATGACTTAATTTTGTTGAGCACTTTACGTAGGCCTATGTCAAATTACACATAACTGATATTATACTGATATAAAATGACAAATTAGTACCGTACCTCGAGTTGAACTAATTGAGAACTAGCTAACAAAACAACGATACAAAGTAATGGGCCTACCATAATTCAGTAATGTCAATCAATAAATAGGTCTTGGATGGACGGGACGGGTGGGACGGACATGGACAACTATCGAAAGGAAACAAAAACTAGACGAGAGTGATGTAGTTTTTCAATGTGGTGAACTTTGCACTAATCCTAACAAATGCTTCATACTTCAGCGCTGTTCAATATTTGACCTTATTACATTCGTGAAATAAACTTGAACGTATAAACTATCTATTCCACTAGTTTGAAATGAAATGTGTGCTGGTAACTGACACATCTAGGAAATTGTAGAAGTTCACAGTTCATAATATTGCAGCGTGACATCGAGTATGTCTCCCTCTTTGACATGAAATCGCCAATTACGAATAACGTCTATGGCCGTGTGTTTGAACTCGCCACCCTTCCCGTTGCATGTCCAGATGTTTACATTTTACACCATCTGATATTCGAATTAGCATATCGCAATAACTACTTGCTCTACTCCATTAAAAGTATATATTTTCTAAACGGTTATCTCACAAGAAATCCAAATATGCTATTGGAATTTGCATAGGACCTACTGGTAACATGATTTGATGGGAAATGTTCAAAGAATATCGATTTTTTTTTCTTCTTCATATTTTGATTAAAGCTCAATTTTTTTTTATTCCTATCCCAATCATCATTTTACTGTACATATTAGTTTCTCATGCAATTTACCCATCAGAACATAATGGTTTTCAAGGGTAACTTGTTGAAATATACTATATTGGGAAGTGAATGAGCACAAACGTTTACATTTCATATTTATTAGAGTTTACACATATATCTGTTTAGCTATTCACGGCATTTTTGAATTCCCCTATTTGAGAGCTTTCCAAAAATGTATAATTTTGCTATTATCGGTTGAATACTTTTGTTGTTGTTATAGTCATGTATGTAAAACCGATGAATTAGGGCAAGTTCACTGTGTAGCGAATAGGGAGAAAGCCAAGGACAAGTCAATCGATTCGTGATTACAATTGTTACGTAATAGTTGACACGTTTGTTGAAACAGAAACTTATAGAATATAAAACAATCTATAAAATGGGAGCAAAATCATGTTTGTACCAAACATAAATGAGGAGTTATTGTAAATTGAATGCAGAATTGGGAACATTTTCTATATTCCCCGTAGAGATTGTACACAGCGCCGCCGCCACTGCCACCCCTGACTTTCGAAACATAATCAATCATATTATTATCTCAGCCAAACAGTTATAGAAATACCTGATTTATTCACACAATGTAGCTAGATAAATAGGCTTTCAAGATTTCTAAATTTTTTGTAAAAGGTTGCCCCCCCAAAAAAAATCTACTCACTTACCTCGTGAATTTCACGTAAGTGGGGGGGGGGGGGGTTGAGGTCAAAAAAATTCGCATAGTCCAAAAAAACACGCAAAGTCCACAAAAATCGCACAGTAAATGTACTCCATGTACAATTTTGCCTCTATTTGGCTAATAACCTCGGTCTTTTTTCTCAATTTTTTCCTATTTCCTTTTTTTCTCACCCCTTTTTTTTTGGGGGGGGGGAAGGGGGGTGGGGCGGGGGCTCAAATTATTATTTTTCGTCAGGGGGGCATGCTGGAGGGGTGGAACTTTCGCTTTACACAAAAGACACTTAGTTTGCAAGTACAAATCAAAATATTTGGGCTCAACATTTTTTGCATTACAATAGAATTGAACAAGAATTGTGTTTTTATGCCTGTCCAAAATTATTCATACCCCATACCAACCCCAGGATTGAGGCCATTTTTTGTGTGATAATACACATGTTGACATTCTAAACGTTCTTTATATTGTGTGATAGACTTTTATATTGTTATGTAACTATTCCATGATGTGTGCATACAATGTGGATGCATTACAAATTTGTCCTATTGAATGTACAGTGAGGGATATTATAGGACAACACTCTAGCTCTTTGTCAGCACTATTAATCAAGACCACACTATAAACCATCAAACTCAGACTAATAGGCCTAACTGCATACCCGGATATGCAGTGGCGTAACCAGAGGGGGGGGCGACATTTGCCAGAAGGCTTGCCCCTCCCCCCCCCCCTGATGCCCCCAAATAAAATGACAAACTCTTATATAAAATCAGATATGCCCCAAGATGACCCCCACATGCCGCCCCCCCCCCCCCCCCCCCCCCCGAAATGACCCTAGTTACGTTACTAAGGATATGCACATGGGGTAGGCCTACCAAGATTATTAGAAGCGCATGGGGTATCTAAAATACTAATGGATTCTGTGATAACTGGCGCTTAAAGGTATATTATGTGATCTTTTCCAGGGAACGCCCTTAATCCTCGGAAAAAAATAGAAGCAGATTTTCTTGCAGAGTTACATTTCTCATCATAAATCGTTAACAAAATCTGCTTCCGAAAAAAAACGATGATTGAGGGCGTCTCCTGGAAAAGATCACATAATATACCTTTAAGGGTGTAGGGGTTGGATTTGTATGGATTATCAAGAACACCTATGTAGTTATTCAGGTCTCATGGGATACCTAGAATATTAAGAGTATCTGGGTAGGCCTTATTAAGAACATATATGGGTGGGTATTTTGTTTTATTTGATTACTTAAGGCACATCGGGTAGGGGAGATACGGGAGAGTTGAGCCATTTTGTATATTTTGTGTCACCATATGCGGAAGAAAAGTACAAACCTGTAAAAAATTAGTGTAAGTAAAACTTTAGAGTGTTGTTTTCAATGTGAAACAATAACAGTTGGGATAACAGTTAAGGCTTATTTATACAAAAGGTTTGAAAAAAATTGTTAAAGTGGCTCAACTCTCCCTACAGTATGGGAGAGTTGAGCCACTATTACAGGAGAGTTGAGCCAGCATGATAAGTCAATGGCTGGTGAAATAAACAAAATCATATTTTTTCAACTTTTGATTTATTAATCCTTGAAGTAAATATTGTGCTCAATTGTTATTATCATGGCACAAAATAACATTTTCTCTCATTTATTATACATTTTTCACCTTTAGTCCAAAAATCAAAATGTTACTACATGTTTTCCCTATGCTCAACTCTCCCCATGACCAATGGCTCAACTCTCCTCATGGTGACCATTTTGTAAATAACCCAATCCTGTCTGGTGTAGAACTTTTGGTAGTTTTTACAATAGTTCTCTAAAATAATGGTCATATATATACCCCCTTCAATAAACAAATTACCGCTATTATATTCTAAGTCTTGCTATGGGAAAAAAGACAAAACATTTATTTTTCTATTTTTCACTCAAAAGTGAAAAAAATGATTTTGTTTAGGTATCTTTGATACTGAGCACACATGACAGTAGAGTTTAACACTAAGAATGTCGTATTGATGCTATATAACAATATATACCAATATAAATTTTAGTAAGTTACTACTTTTCGAGTTATAGGGGGTGGTTCAACTCTCCCGGTGGCTCAACTCTCCCGCATCTCCCCTATCTTGATTATTAATGAACAAGGGGTGGTGCCTGATTAATCAGGGGGACCTCAGGTACATAGAGTGCCTTGATTATTAAGGGTGGACGGGGTACTCTAATATAATTTTGCTATTTACAATTATAGCCTGTATACTTTTACGCTTTGATGACTAACCACCCTGATGATGACCTGATCTATCTTGGCATCGGTACTTGCCATACTTGATAATATAGATTATTTTAGGTATCTGTGTTAATCTGGATTAGGGGTCCCACGGCCCACTATAAACCTCAGATTCTAACCCTTCTGAATTACCTATGCCTATGTGCACATTGGGCAGGCCTAACTGGATAATTAAGGGCGCATGGGGTATCTGTAATATTAAGGACACCTGTGATAACTGGATTGAAGGATGTATATATGGGGTAGGGCCTACCTGGATTATCAAGGACACATGGGTAAGTCAGTTTCAAGGGTTACCTAGACAATTATCTGGGTAGACTTTATAAATAAGAACACATGGGTGGGTAGGTCTTAGATTATTAAAGACGCATGTGGTATCTGGATTAGTAAAGTAGGCTACATTTGGCCGGTGGTATCTGAATAATCAAGGACACCAAGTAGGGGGGTTGGGGTACCGCGCCATTTTGCGATATTTTGCGAAAACGATCGTGGTTATCACGTGATACGTATCGTTGAAAAATAATTTACACTGTTTTAACGAAATGCACTGTGGGATTGTGTTACCAGCCTAAAATCAAAGAGGTCGCAAACCCGGTCGCAAACTTGCTTATAATTGTATATTATTAAATATTAGCCTAGCTATAACAAGCTAAAAGTGACATCTCTGAATGTATAAACAAAGTGTGCAAAGGAGAAATTGTTGGGCACACTGGTAAAATGGTTTTACAACAAGTTTTGCTATCATTAATCAAACTGAACTCAAATTAAATTACTTCTCACCTTTCCTGATTTATCGAGCAATAATATAATTGTTTACGCATTTTAATTGTTTAGATACAAAGTTAAATAAATCAAGAATACATTTATGATAGTTAAATAAATAAAAAGAAAACTATAAACGCAAAAATTGACATAACAATGATGTTACATTAATCCACCATCAAGTTTAAAAAATAGAAAAATAAAAGGATAACAAGGAATATTCGAAAATCGAACCCGTGATTGCCGATTGCCAACGACATGGCCAACCTATGCACGCCACAGAGATCCACGACTATAATTGTGATAGTTTTATTATTTAACCAGATCCATTTATTTATAACGAACGGATTTTTATTGTGCCATTTTTGCCAAATGTGTTTGTTTCTCTCGCACAAAATGTGTTTGTAATGTGATTATCTATATACTAATTGTCGGTCCCTCGCCTGATTAGATAGTTCAATAATAATATTTTACACTTGCGTCCCTCTTCAACTGAAAAAGCGTAGGAATTGCGCCTCTAATACACGAGCTAATTAGATAGTTCAAGGGTGCATACCACTATTACGCGCTAACGTGTGTTTCTATGGGAAAGATGCCTCGGGAAAACGGCAATATCTTGAGTTACCTTGCGACTCATCTAATGAAATCTTGTAATATTTATTAACACACATAGATCTTACCTGGGTCAAAAACTCAGATGGGGGTGACCGTTTACATTTTTCTATATTTCCCCCTTTATACGGAGTAGTATTTTTTAACACGAAATTAGACCTTGTAGCCCGTTGTGACCAATGTGTATCCCTCCGCCAATATTTTCAAATAAAACAGTAGATGTATACTCTTTTCATTCGAATTATCTCAGGTACACTTCAGTGAACAAATAAAGACCAAATTCAATCATTTTGAATGACATATCATGTCAATATTAACAATTCTTTCCGTTATTTAGGAACTACATTCGTGATCGCGATCGACGGAAGCTGGGCGTTGGACTGTAATAGTGGTGTGCACCCTTAAAGAGACCCATTTTCATCCAATTTCAGAAATCATTATTACATATTAAAGAGCAGAAAATTTCAAATTAAATGGTAAATTTGTATTCGATTTGGATACTCCGTTTGGTAAATACAACATGTACAAAAAGCTACATACCCACTTAAAATTCATAAAAACCCTTAATTCTTGTCATATTTTGGGATTCCCAGATATCAATTTTCACTTTTACAACGAAGGCCCGCGTTTCTTGATCTTATTGAATGTTAAAAGGATGCATGCTTCATCTTTTTGATACACCACTCTTACTATGACATAGCAAAGCATGTTCATTCATTTAGTCATGATATACTTGCAATAATTGTCACCAATATACCGGGGGAAAGGAAGTACACGTTCATGTAAATGCACGAAGCCACACATTATTGGTTAATATTCAAGATTTTTAATTCAATCGTCGTATAGTCCTACATGTATATAAATTTTAGATATCATAAGTATATTTTCAAAACTATTTGTATCATAAGATTGCCTACATTTGTCTAACCACTCCACAAAGTTGTATTGATCAAAACTCTCACGAAATATGTTAGTAGGCCTAAGACCTACAGGTAAAAACGATGTCGATATTTTGATTTCTGGTGCGTTTTACCCCGGTATCCCCTATCCCCCCCCCCCCACGCCCGTGGAACTGATTTTCTGAGTCATTATGCTTATAGGATTGTTTTGACGTCAATGGATGTTATATGTTTTGTTTGTAAACTAAATAAAAATACTGAGTTTTCACACACAATGTCGCTCACTGGTATCTTTAAATGATGGTCCGACAATAACAATGGGGGACGTTAAAACGTTATACTGGACCTTAGTGTTAAAAATGTCAATCTTTGCGCGCTTTTTTAGTTTCAATATTTCATTATTCTAGCGTAACAAGATGGCTTCAGAAACGTTTTTTCCGCACCATTTTAGTTCAAAAACTGAAACTTTTCGGTCGATTCGCGCTCATTATTCCTACAGGTTTTAACATAATGGGTCTTGAACCACCGTAAATATTATGTGGGGGACGTTAAAACTTCATACTGGACCTTTTAAGTGTTAAAAATGCCAATTTTTGATGTTTCATTATTCAAGCTGAACAAGACGGCTTCGGGAAAGTTTATGACCATTTTAGTTCAAAAACTGAAATTGTTTGCGCTCTTTGCGCGCCTTCTTTCTGCAAGTTTCAACATTATAATGGGTCTCGAATCACAGCAAATATTATAAATATTATATGGAGGACGTTTAAAACGTCATACTGTACCTTTTTAGTGTTAAAAATCACAATTTTTGCTCGCTTCGCGCGTTTATTTTAAATTTTTCAATATTAAAGTTTAACGAGATGGCTTCAGGGAATTTTTCTGGACCCTTTAAGTTTATAAACTGAAATTTTTTGCGCGCTTTGCGCACATTTTCATACATTTTCTACATTATAATGGATCTCGAACCATCCTTATTCTTCTTGCTTCAGAATGCTGAATCTTTGTCTTACATAATGTCTTAAACCCAGTTACTGTATTTTTGCAGGTAACGTTATTTAACGTTTACGTATTTTTACAGATATCTACACTCCACAAAACGTATTTCTACAGACAATGTTTTTTTACGGTAAACTACTGGCGTCCAGATTGCCAGTAAGTTACTGTATTTTTGCAGGTAACGTTATTTAACGTTTACGTATTTTTACAGATATCTACACTCCACAAAACGTATTTCTACAGACAATGTTTTTTTACGGTAAACTACTGGCGTCCAGATTGCCAGTAAGTTACTGTATTTTTACATATACTTTTTTAACTGTGCATGAGCTTCCAGGGGCCCTAACTCGGGCACTGGAACCCACCCACTTGATGTGGATGATGTTTAAGTTTGAATTTGAATGTGCACATTTTGTGATTAGATGTTACCTAATAGATAATTGTATTTTAGTTAGTAGGCATGTGAGAAAATGCCAAGATTACTGTTTCAGAATGCTGAATCTTTGCCTAAAAAAATCCGAAAACCTCTGAGCTTCCAGGAACGGGTCCTGGACCACCCGCTGGTAGCTCCACTCTGTTCGCTCACTCCGCTCACAAGGATACAACATCAAAACAGTCCTGATACTCCCTTGATTATTCACTTTGCCTATTATCTTCTAACGGGTCCAGCGCGAATTATTGAGAGTATGAAATGGGACATAATAGTGTATTGACCCTAAACTTACCAGAGGCCACAACAGGCAAATAGCAAATAACTGCTGTACCGCGTGTTTCATGGTTCTATCTAGTGACACGATCCGACGAGCTCTCAAATGGTCTCGAGAAAGTTAACTTTGTTGAGGTCCCCTGTTAGCACAAATAGTTAGGTGTCCGCCTGTCACGCTGGAGGCCCGAGTTCGATCCCCGGCGCGGCCGAACAGTGATCTTTCCCCAACACTTTGACCCGTTTTTCTCCACTAAAAGTTTAATTGTCAAAAACACTCTAAGGGAGTAAGGATTAACGCTTTGATTATTCCCTATAATCTTTTAGCAGCTTCCGCGGTTACCCTTTAGTAATATATGATCATACATTCTGGGTTCAAGTGCATATTTAACGTCTACGGTGCGTTTAAATGTCGCGTATTTATAAGCTGCTATCTTCAGAAGATAGTAACTATACAAATGATGCATTGTAATAGAATGAAATAAGAAATGGAAACGATAAAACGGCAATATTGACAGTGTTTAACCACACTCCCCTTACGACTATCTCGACGGGAATTCAAGGTTCCGGGCTTCGTCGGGGCTTTTATCGGCATAACTCAAAACTATATAACCAATAGGCCTAACAATAACACTTTGAATATAAGTTTCAAATTATACTAGTTTCATGATTAATTTCAAATAATTATTGAACCAAAATGATGATATTAAAATTAAAGTTCATGTTAAGGTAACACGCCTCTAAATAATTTTTTTATATTTGGTATTAAATTAGAGTTAAAATAATATAACAATTATATTAACCCTAACCCCGGTTTAGGGTGTTTGACCGGGATCACAATTTTCGAAGAAAAAACACCCACTAAATCGCCGGGAACCTACCGGGATTCGATCCGGATCCCAGCCCTATGTCCCACCCACTAAGCCACGGCCCTCAGCTATTCGTTCGCGCAGTATACTGCGCTCACTATTATATAGGTTCGGTTGACTACGTCATCGAAACATGGCGGCACAGGCGCTTGGAGATGGACTTAGGATTATCATTTATTAACATTCAGGGGGTACCGGGTGTAGGGTTAACAATAACCCTAACACTTTTGGGTTGAAAATGTTGAAAAAACTATCCAGCGTAGATGTGGGCGAAATTTAGCGGGAAAACCAGACTTGCCGACGAGGGGATTCTACCCCGGGTTCTCCAGTATGGATGACCGTGTCTTAGTCTACTCGGCCAGGGAGTCACGCGCCCGCAATTAACAATTCCGTGCGCATTTATCACCCGCCGTGAGTGCCCGGTGAGATAGACTAAAGGCGACACGTGCTGCCACCCTAGTTTCCAAATGCGATTTCATAGGGTTCAGGAGTGTAAAGGGATAACGGCGTTAATTTAGTGATGCGAGAAGTTGAACATAAACTTTTAAATATCGATAGAGGGGGTAGATGCTGCCTGTTTGTGGAAAGTCAAGGGTGCACACAACTATTACGCGCTATAGTGTGTTTCTATGGGAAATGTGCCTTAGGTAAACGGCGATATCTTGAGTTACCTTGCAACTACGTTTATAAAATTTTGGAATAGTAATTAACACACATAGATCTAACTTGGGTCAAAAATTCAGGTCGGGTTGTCCTCTTAGATTTTTCAATATTTCCCTCTTTATACAGCGTAGTCATTTTGAACAAGAAATCATACCTTATAGCGCGTTGTGTTCAATGTGTATCCTTCCGCCAATATTTTAAACTAAAACGTTAGATGTATACTATTTTCATTCAAAATATATCGGGTACAATTCAGTGAACAAATAGAGACCAAATTCAATCATCTTTGATGCCAAATAATGTCAATATGAATCATTCTTTCCGTTATTTAGGGACTAGCTTTGACGGTGACCTTAATAGTTGTGTGCACCCTCAAGTCGATGCCGCCGGACATTGGCTCGATCACGAATATTCAAGGTAACATTGTGCCATTGTGCGTACGAGGTTACGTAGCCAACCGAATGCGACGAACGGTTAATAAAAGATAAAATGTTTACAAATAACACTTACCTACATTGGAGTTTAATTTCCAACTACCTCGGTTTTAGGATGAAATAATTTAGTAACAACGCGTGAATTTTCCGGAATTATATAATCAAACCCATTTTACGTGTCCTCCATCGTTTGGAAAATTGAGCCGTTCACCTTCGATATCATACGATTCTAATCAAAAGTTTGTTCAAGAAGCTATAGTTTGATACCACATTGAATGATACATGGACATGTATGTGTGCATTTGTTTTATTCTTGCCAGAAAATGGCCCAAATCACCTAAACATCTGAAAATAAGGTGACCCGCATGTATAAATCATCAGTGGCGTAGCCAGGTTATTCATATTGGGGGTGGGGGGCGAGAAATGAAAATGAACCGAAAAAATTGTTGTGAGTGAAGGACCGCGATTTTTTTTTACTTTACACCTATTTTTTGCACAATAGAGGTACATTTTGGCTCTAAACAAACTTATACCAACGAATATTGCATTTAGGTGATTGTTATGCGCGCGTAGCGCGCGAAATGTTTTCATATGTGTACTTTTGACCATCATAATTCCATGGTTCCTCTGGTCAAATGAACCGACAGTGCCAATCTCAACCGACACGATGTCAATATTGGGGGCGATCAACCCCCCCCCCCCCCCCCCCCCCTTGGCTTTGAAAACGCTTTGAAATTATATCCTTGAAATAAGCGCGCTATGCGCGCGAAAAAAATTACAATTTTGATATTTAATTGGTGTCGATTCAACCGATTGCTCCTTAAAATTAAAATGCCTTCATGGACCCCGCCTCCGTTAGACACGCCATTGAACCTGATTCATTAGCAAGTCCGTTTTAGGGTGTGGTTTTTTTCGATTACATCATAGGGAGGTGTACATTAATTTCAACATTATTGCATTATAAGGGTTTCTTGTAAATGTGACTATCACTTGGCTTTGTCTTTCTTTTTTGTCCATTTACCAAAATATCATATCCTCAAATCTGAGATGTTGGTCAGCTGCTGTCCTTTCAGTCATCTCCATTCGTGTTACTTATTCCTCTTGATGTTGATGATTCCATTTCCTCAAACTTTTTGACTATACTTTCCAACTTGTTTGGTGCTTTTAATAATGGTTCTTCTTTGTTCT
This sequence comes from Ophiura sarsii, assembly GCA_035610835.1. Lineage (NCBI taxonomy): Eukaryota > Metazoa > Echinodermata > Ophiuroidea > Amphilepidida > Ophiuridae > Ophiura > Ophiura sarsii. Next base: position 71,027,770 of record CM069448.1, read on the forward strand.
TTGTATCTCATCGATCCAATATTTCCTCAAGGTTTTGAAGGTCATCCTTAACAGCTCTTTCTTCAATTTTAGTGCTGCATTGATAAATTGAATTTCCTATGACTCAAAGGTCGGAACCCTCATTGTACATGTTGTATAACTTTCCTCATGATATTCTACGTTATTTCCACCTTCACGACACGACTCGCATCTTTTCACTGTTTTTCATTGAATGCCTGTCCTGATGATAATTGTAAATTCCTCAAATATGAGTTGTATTTTATTGTACCTTATCCTATGTTCAACTGGTACATTTATAATGTACTATTCGTCAGGCGTTTCCTCTTTTTTCTTTTTTCTTTTTTCTTTTTTCTTTTTTCTTTTTTCTTTTTTCTTTTTTCTTTTTTCTTTTTTCTTTTTTCTTTTTTCCTTCTTTTCCCCCTTTTTTCCTCTTTCTCTTTTCTCTCCTCTTTTTTTCTCTTCCCTCTTTTTTCTCTTGCTACTTTCCTTCCTCCTTTTAGTTTTTTTAGGCACTTGCATGATTTCCTCAATTTTAACCGTTGCTTCCTGGGAGCGTTGCTGCCCGCTCCCGCACTTTTTGCATCCCTGATAGTAATGTATTGTGTATGGTACACAATTTTGACACCTCTGAAATTATATGCACGAATAAATCAGTTTAACTTTTATGGCAAAACCCACAGGGGTTGATAGTCGGGGATGTTAAACTAAGGATGAAAACTGGTAACTAGCTTAAACGCTAAATATTGGATAGCCTATTTTGTCAGTGTTATTGCGGAATAAAGCTAATCTGTGCTCACTTACATCTTGCATTCACGAGATCAGCTTGTGGATGACAAGCAACTCATTGAAACTTAACATTGATAAGACAGAGTTTTTCGTAGCCATTTCACCGCATAATAAACGCCGTTTGCCTCCTGTGACACTGACAATTGGTAATGAAATCATTCACCCATCTGAGACTGTGAGAAACTTAGGAGTCATATTTGACACCCATATGACTATGTCCAGGCAAGTTTCAACTCTTCGTAGTAGTGTATCATTCCATCTGAGGAACATTTCGCGAATTCGACGCTTTCTTGACTTCAACACATGCAATGACATTGTCCGTTCCCTTGTTCTGTCCAGACTAGACTATGGAAATGTATTACTCATGGGTGCAAATGCTAAAGAAATTGCTCGTCTACAGGTTCTGCAGAACTGGGCTGCGAAGCTAATCTTCTGTGTTGCAAAGAAAGAACATGCTTCCCCACTTTTGAAACAACTGCACTGGCTACCTGTGACGGAGCGCATCTACTTCAAGACCATGCTCTACATTTACAAATGTCTCGCAGGTTTGGGTCCGGCTTACTTAACATCTGGCCTGACTCTGTACTCACCAGTGCGAGAGGGATTGCGTTCTGCATCCGATTTGTCTCGTCTAACAGAACACAAAATTCATAACCGGCCTCTTGCATCAGCTGCTGACAAAGCTTTCTTCTATGCTGCACCAAAACTATGGAACAACTTACCAGTTGCAGTCCGCACATCATGCTCTGTTACAGTGTTTAAGAAAGCTCTCAAACATCACCTGTTTTCACAAATCTGATTGCTTCTATTTAATCTTGTTAGATATTTCTCTGTTTATTGCTTTTGATGCCATGTAGATTTTCATGTATTTTTGTGTATATATTTTTGCGCCGTGGTCTTATAGAAATGGCGCGGTATAAAAGCCTTTCGTATGTATGTATGTATGTATGTATAAAACACATTGTTATACCATGGTTATACTCAGTATGCTCTGTGTGCATATCATATGCACACAGCGTGAAATAACTGAGTACATACATTTGTAATGTTGAACCCGCCAATCCGAGGACCTTTATCCCTACCAGCCGGCAATGTGAGGACAAAAAAAATGTGTGGACCTTTTTTGAAGTCCTCTCTTTTTTCATGCATAAAAACGTATATGAGTAGGGTCCTCACCCCCCTAAGGGTGTATGGCCATGTCCTCCATTAGACGTCAATACACATACCATACAAATGTCCCTACATGTATGGTAACAAAAATAAAATGTCCTCAGATTGACTGTAACTTCTATACTTTTTTAAACGTGTTTTAATACGGGTCCTCACATGGGTTGGTGCTCGACTATAAATGTATTGGGCATTTTATACATACAAACATGTAGCAAGAACTGGTCTTGAAGCATTCCAATATATTTTATTCAACACAACACAATACAAATATTGATTTCAATTGGGAGATATATAGTAGTATGTGGAAATTTAACTTTTTCATATAACCACTATAACTTGCGCAGTATTCATGTGTAATATCCTAATCTACAGAGAATTTGAACATGATAATAACATGGATTATCTGAATGCTTATATCACCACCAGACTGTGTGTTTCTTTAATTCCATAGATATTCAGCGTACAATGTATATATTTATGTATTTTTATTTGCTTTATCAATGATATACTGAAACAATCTCACAGTTTTAAAACAATTACAACAAATTTACAATCGCAGTGAATACATTTTACATGTACATCTAATGTTGTTAACTGAATTGTGACAATTGTACGATCTTTAACACTTTCCACGTGGCAGGAAGCTGCAGCCGACATTCCAAAATGTCACAAAATGTTTCAAATATGTCAAAATTAATTAATTTCATTACCATATTTGGAATCACCATGAGAATTGCATTAAAATAAGTACAAACATGACTAGTATTGGTTCAGTAATCCTCAAATAGACCTTGACATTTGAGAAAGGTTTCTGAAAAATCTGTTTTGTATTTGGTAAAACCAACAGCCGCGTGGAAAGTGTTAACATGGTACTTAATACAGGGTGTATCAGAAAGAACTGTACCGAGGTAATATGATTTATTACGGTATGGATTCGATTGAAATTGTTCAAACTGTTTTAACATATATCTTGCGCAAACGCCCAGCTTTCATAAGAATTTTAAATTTTGAAAATCGGACATTTTTGATGGAAAATACAGACTTTCTGGTAAAGATGGTAGATTTCAATTTTGGTCGAAATGGTCAATTTAAAAAATCTATGAAATTACTAACCCTACCTGAGATATCCATCCATCCATTGGACAGGGTTTATTTTTGGTCGCCATATCTTAACTTTTTACATCATTTGTATAACTATTTATTATTTGCATACTTTTGTGGATGAATTTGATTTTTAATCCGCAAATAAACCAGGATTTGTTCTGCTTGAGTGGTTTTAACTTTCCTTTCTTTGGCGGGAGTTTTTGAATATTGCTTAGGCCTATGTGGTGTGGGCTACATTGTTTGAAATGTTGGGGTATTGGTAGAGAGGATTGATTGAAATTGAAAACACGTTTTTCATCGATTTACGATTATGTCTTGCCACGCGAGAACAAAAAAAGATATCTCAATGAAATGAACATATAATATAGGAAACATGTTCACCTTTATACAGCGGGTGTTTACATTTAAATCAATAATCATTTTGTATTTGTTATGTATTTTAGAAACACGGTACAGTTCTTTCTGATACACCCTGTACATTTTAACTAATTTACATTCAAAACATATATCTAATGTTGTGTGGAATGAACAAATTTAACAACGCAACAAAATGACTCCAATACCAACTTAACCTCAACTTACACATACCGCAACCATTTGCCTTTATTAAACCTTCAAAATGCCCTAGTATAACCTACGTCACAAACATTATACAAATGATACCCATACCCAACTCATGGACACTTTGGTTAATTCATGCCCGAAAATGGCCCGCCAAATCATCTCAATATCTGAAAAATACGGTGACCCGCATATGTAAAGCATCTATACATAGAAATGTAGTATACATTCAATTTGGTAATAAACTCTAGTTTTGTTATAATTTGTCGATAATCAAAGGTCAGCATAAAGATGTCCTCAGAGCAATTAAATTTCATACATAGCAAGAATTGATCTTTAAGCATTCCAATATGTTTTATTCTGTACAACACAAATATTGATTTTTTTTTTTTTAATTGGGAGATCCAATTACGTAGGTATAATAATAATAATAATAATAATAACTAAGCATTTATAATACGCCATTTATCTAGAAACAACCTAATCCAAGGCGCAATTATAACCAAACAAGAAAACAACAATACACTGAAGCAAACAAAAACAGACAGCATTTGAAAGCACAGAAATGTTAAAGAAAAGAAACATGATCTGTAACCAATCTTGCGCTGAACAAAAACATCCACAATTGCTAGCTCTAAAATATAACCTAATATAACCAAAAACAATTACATAATTAGTGAAATTCAACTATTTTCACAGAACCACTATAACTTGTGCGGTATACAGACTGTAACAAAAAGAGTTATACAATCGCAATTTTATTTTTAATCCAATGTTAAAATCATGCAATGTCAAAATTGTTTACACTTTGTGTTAAATTCCGTTTTGGCTACCAGAATCATTTTATTTCGTCTTTTTAACTACTTGCGTTTAATATTTATGACTAATCTACTAAGTCGTCTAGAAATCGGGTTGGGCCACTTTTACAATATCATACAATCTTATATCATGTATAAATTAAATGGTTAGGGTATCATGCAAGGAACATTAAAGAGAACAATATAATTATTTTTCAAATAGTTTTTTAATTTAATTTAAAAAATTCATTCATAAAATAAATAAATAATATTTGTAAAGACATAACCTTCTTTGTTATACTTTTAACTTGAAATGAACCATTGTTGTCTAACAAGAGCGCTTTACTTCTAAACCCCTGGTTCGATTCCATTAATATTCATCCCAGTAGTTTTACCATTGATTAAACCAAAGTGGCCCAGGTGATTTCATGACTACTTTAGACAATTGATCATATCTCTGCTTACCGACCATCGAATGTCATGAAACAAAGCTTATTCGAAAGCTAAGACAATTTCCCTTGCACGCCATTAAAGCTCGAAACAGAAAGTCTACGGGAGATATTTTTAATTTTTTTCTTCAAAACTGTATAACTCTTTTTGTTACAGCCTGTACATGTGTAATATCATGATCTATCAGGCATTTTCACATAATAATGCCCTATCTATGGTTTATCTGAATGCTCATTACATCACCAGACTGTTTGATTCCTTAATTCAATCAATATTTAATATAAATTAAATTAATACTAGGTCTGAATTAATTAGTAAATGTCGCCATGCCAATAAATGCCTTATTAAGAAAATTGATGTCTCATAATACCCAATCTACCTGTCTCCCCCCCCCCCCCATTGATTATGTTGTTGATCGTATGCATATGCTTTGTCATGACTTCCCTCTTGAGTGCTTTAATCCATGCACTTATCTTTTACACTCAGTTGACTCACAATTGATCTTATTTTGTAACACTATGCTTTGTGTGCATCCATCCGTGTCTCTTGATATACCTAATGTTTTTCTATAGTGACCTCCTTCACCTGATGAGCCTTTGGGCGAAACAGACTGTTGTGAAATAAACATGGAGTAAATTAACTTGTATTCTTCTTCCCCGTATAAATTAAATTATATTTATATACTTTTAATTTGAGTTATCAATGATTTACTGAGAAACAATCTCACAGTTTTAAAACTGAATTGCGATATTTTTACTATCATAACAGAGTAAATACTAAATAATGCATTTAAACATTTTAACTAACACTCAAAACATCAAGACACATCGAATGAACAAATTTAGTTTAATTAAGCCTTCAAAATGCCCTCGTATCAATCACAAACACGATGCCGATTACCCAACTCATGGACACTCCCCTCCGAAACATACATAACATAAACACATTACATTAAACCCTACTCAAATATACACTTGATAATCAGATGGTGAGTTTTCGGTTAGATTTAGCACTGTGAATGACATGTCTTAATAATACTATTGCAAGACCACTGTGGGTGTTAATATTGACACCTCTCTAGTTCCACTAATCATTAATAATCATCCATATTAATCAGCTTTATATCCTGAATCCCTAACAGCTTTTTACACAGTCCATTAAACTGCGCATAATTTTGAATACATATCAAGGTGTAACACAATAAATCATGATAATGCAATTTTAAATTCCATCATCAATCAATCCATTATGTTGTTTTTGGTTGGTTACTTAACTTAACATGGAAATACAGTTTTAAAATCCATCATCATTTCCATGTTTTACGTTATTTTTAAAATTATGATTACTTAATAACGCAAAATATAGTCAACACAACGTATCCATATAACTTCAGGATTCCTATATGACTTGAATCCATTTTAATAGAACTAGCTCTTTTTTCATATTGCATTGTTTCGGTCCCTATTGGGAATATATTCCGCAGATACTTTATCCCCTAACACATGAAGTGTAATCTCTTGGGATTTATCACCACCCTTAAGACCATCTTCTATTTCATGTGTTACGACACTATCATCAGGCTGGTGAGTTTGCTTACGATGCCAATTAACAAGATCTGTGATCGTATACAAATATGGATTAATGGCTGAGTTGAGGGGTAAAATGAATGTCACAGACCATGCAAACACTGATGGGGGCAGTGTTATTATTTCTGTCTGTACACAAATTCCAAGAATGATAATAGGGAACCAACATAGGAAATCTGTACCCACGATAGCTGTAACTCGTGCAGTCAGGCTGAGTTGCTCTTTCATTTCCTGGTTAAGGCCATTTTGTTTTGATGCCTTGTAAACAGCTCTCAGTACTTCGATGTAACAACCTAAGATGATCAGGTAGCACACTGAATTAAGTCCAATGAAAACTGCAGTGGCAAAATACATTCCAGGTTCACCTCCTAGATGCTTTGTGTGGGTGAATATCTTTTGAAAATCATAAGCATGTGTACCACGAAGTCCTAATGTCTTTTCCACACTGTGCGTGGAATACGATGTTACCAGGGCCAGTGGGATTCCAATACAGACATGAGAGTTATCATAAAAATCTGTGTTTTGTCCACTTAAGATAGCTGGAACCACACCGAGTAATCCTGTGAACATCCATACCATGACCACAGCCACATTGGTAGATATCTTGCCTAACTTGCATGAAGTGTAAGGATACTTAATGCTGATGAATCGGTCTATGCTTATTAGAGTCACAAAGAATACAGACGCTTCACTTGACAGTATCGATAGCACTCCAGCAATTCTACAGGTAATGCCAGTCCTCCATGTTTCAGCTTGCAGAGGGAAGTTTTCCCCAAACTGAATATCCGCAAATGCAATGATACTCATATAAATGCCCATTAGTAAATCAGACATAGCCAGATTAAGGAGAAGTTTTGATTGGACCGTGTGTTTTGTTGCATGTGTATTTCTCCACCATAATACAAAGATGTTTCCACTAATTGCACTCAAGGCAATAAGCCACATGAATACTACCAAAACCCTATCAGATAATAATCTATCACACGTAAGATAAGGTGATCGAGAGATACTTGAGCTGCAGTTAACATCAGAAGGTATGTAACAGAGGCAAATCTCTGGTTGACTTACAAATATCTCGGCTGGTTGTTGGAGACCAGAGAAATCACCTAAGTTTGCTTTTTGCAACAAATTCCCTTCTAAATTTAGATGGTTCAATTGATTGAGATGAATAATTTGTGGTATTTTGTGCAACATGTTGTCTGACAAATCTAGAAATGTTAGAGCATTCATATTCTCAAACAACCTTATGTCTACATACGCTAATTCATTATATGCTAGTGACAGGACTTGTAGTTTAACAAGATTTTGAAATATATGGGAATCCAAATGTATTATGTTGTTGTTCTGCATGTACAATACATTCAAGTTACGTAACTCATGAAATATATTTTCTGGCAGGGTAACTAACCGATTGTGACTTAGGTCTAGGCGTGTCAAATTGTAGAGGTCCCTAAATATACCACTTGTTAATACTTCCAATTGGTTGTATTGAAGCCTCAGACGCTCCAAAAAAATTAAATTAAAAAATAGTTCAGTTTGCAAGGTGGTGAATTGGTTTTTAGATATAGTTATGGCCCAAAGACTCGGTATATCTTGAAACAAATTAGAGTCAAGATTTGTCAGCTCATTTGATTCAAAATCAATCCATCGTAATTTTTTTATACCATATAACAATCCAATATTCACTTCGGTTAAATAGCTGTAGTCTATATGTACATCTTCCAAATTGGGTATATCTTGCAACGTGTTTGCATCACAGCTAATGACATTGCTATGGTTATAATAAACTCGTGTCATATTGCGTGGATAGTAAATAAGTGATTTCTTGTTTTGGTGGAAATCAAAACACTGAAAGGTCACCTCTCTGTAGCCGAGGGTGGCATTACAATCTGAAGGGAAAGATCTGAAATGACATCTGCCAATGTCATCCGTGTGTGAACAGGTGTACACATCAGTATATTCTTTCTTGTTGCAAAATGGCTTTGTCTGACTTACAATTGAGGCTGTGATATCGTCATCAATGCCTGCACATCTTGGCTGATCATTTTGGGGAGATGGAACATGTATATCACTGATCAAGAGGGTGACATTACCTTGAAGATTTAACTGAAATTGGTTGTCAAACACCACTGCACTGCACGGTCCATCATTGCCATCAATCATAACAATTTTGTTAGCGCAATCAGTACTTTGCCTCTCAATGTAAAATACATCAGTTGCCGAGAGACTTTGTGTGATTTGAATTAGTGTTGCCGAGTCATTGGTTGCCACCATCTGCAGACTGCAAAGTAATGATGGATGACCATTCAAGGTGAAAGTAGTTTGTCCTGATTCATTGCTAGAATCAAAGTGACAAAACTTAAAGTTATTTAACTCGCTGTGCCACAGAGGTGTAAATAGTAGCTCTGCATTAACTCCCTGTGAATGCCGTTGGTGTTCACTTAGTAAGATAAAACACAGGAAAAGTGCTAACAGGTTGAACAGCAATTGTTTAACTGAATAATTCAACATGGTTAAATGTTGGCGTTCCGCTGATACAGATCAGGACTAATTAAAACAAAGTATTGCGCTGATGGACGACTTCATTAGATGAATATGAACTATGACAATTTGACAAGTTACAGCCCTGTTGCAGCAAAAGATGAAAAGTGTCACACATACAATTGTTCCGTTTCAAAAATCATTGCAGGTTGGGCAATTTTAAAGTAAATCTGTGACTCTGGATGAGGTGGAGAGGTATTATTGTAGTAGCATCAATGAACCGGTGCTTCGTTGTGATTGGTGACTTTGTTAGCATCATATTTTGATACAATAATACAACATACATCCAAGACCAGATGTGTTATTTCGTCGTGGACTTGATCAAAGTCTAGAATGGCATATGTTGGATTTTCGCACAAGCCAAATTGCTATGCTGGGGACTGACAGATGGTAGACACACACTTGTTTATAGCAAGTGATATTAGGCTACATGTAGGAAATGTACATGCTTAAAAAATAGTCTAAATTCTTGAAAAACTTTGTATAATCACAACCCTTCGTGTTTTAGCTCCATTGATTGATCATTTGATTAGGAAACTATAAATGTTGTGCGATGAGTCGATTATTTGGCTGTGTAAAGTTTGCTATGGTGATGTTACGGTAACAATACATACCGACAAACTGTGTATTTGCACAAGACGACATTGATTTGTAGATGAACATATTGATGTAAGCAATGACCATCGTGTCT